>ML810584.1:9333-33555 GCA_009831015.1 Picea engelmannii | reverse complement strand
GACATCTGTCTTGGCAACTGAAACGCTAACCAATTCATCATTCTCAGTCGGTTTCGCTTAACGAATTTACAACTGAAGCGTTAATGTGTGAGGGACAACAACAACCCTCCGATCAATGTTTGATCCAACGGTTCATATCCCATAAGGATTTCACTCATCGCAAATTCAGAATTCTTATTGTCGATATGCACTTGTACCCGGAACCCCCGATTCTCCGATCCGCGATGTGCTCTTTTCCTGAACCTTAGCCCCTTCTGGCTACACACTGGTCCATGTGACCAGCTATCATGTGACCTCCACCATACCTCTCGTCGGGGTTTCGGGGTTTATAATGATAGGTGCATTCACCCCCTGGACTTGCAATATGCCGATTCCCGACATCCTCTGTACTCCTTACACCTGTCCTGCATTTAACTCCTGGGTGGCCCACARCCTATACCTCTTATCGGGAAATCGCGTATCGCGATTTCGCGATGTCTGATGTTCAAAGTTCTTGTCAATACCAAAACCCGAACCCCGAAACTCCGAACAGAGCTATGATCAACGGATCAGATTCATTCTTATCCAACGGCTGTGATCACTACGCGAAATCGCATTTCGCGATTTCGGAGTTCTTGATGCATTGTGTTCTTGACATATCAAATCCCAATCCCCGAAACTCCGATGCCACCTGTCCATTGTGCTGTCATCACACATGATTTGAAACGTATTAAACACTGCCACGTGTCACTCTGATTCATTACTTGTATGTGCCTGAAGTGTTGAATCTGTCTGACACTTGTCACGACCTGGTTGTGCCACGTGTCGCTTAGCTGACGTGGTCTATTGATGTGGGTCGAGTCGATGTTGATCTGACGGTTCAGATTCCGTCGGGATTTCGCATATCGCGAAATCGGGGATTTCATTGTAGAGTGAACTTTGCATTATGAAATCTCGATCCCCGAATTGCCGATGAGGCCTCCTGGCTGCCACGTGTCCATACAAATGAACGGTCCAGATCCATGCTTGATTTAACGGCTGCGATTAAATCGCGAAATCGCGTCTCATGATTTCGGGGTTTTCATTGTCGAGTGAACAGGACATTTCAAAGTCCCGATCCCCAATTTGATCCTTTGGGTTATCTCTCTCGCAACTTTTACAGATCTCACGACCCTCTTTCTTTCGGGAAATTTGTATGAGATCCTACGGTCACTGACTCTTCTTCCTTTTTCCTCTGTAAGGTCTTGCTGCGCGCGTTTTCTTCAATATTGTTCCTCCTGAGCTTTTACTTCCAAATCCCCACGTGGTTTTATCCTTCTTATCCTGCTGTCTCTACTGTTGCCATTAATGACAACAACCATCACTGCATTCTATCCACTGAATTTGCCAACATAATGTTAATACTAATGTTTATGGTAAGGTTAATTTCCATGTTATTTTGTTTATGGTAATGTTAATGTAATGTACTATTTAATGTTAATGCTAATGTTCATGGTAATGTTAATGTTAAGGTGGTCATTGTTTTATGGTAATGATAATGTAATTGTTATAGATAACATATAAGGTGTAAGGTGGTTGTCATTTTATTTAGTTATTGTAATATAAAATGTAAGGTGGTTATTATTTTATGGGAACGATGTTGAAATCTTATTATCATTGACAACAAATAAAATGTAATGTCTTGAACTAAGTACAATAAGTTATTATGATTCAGTAAATGGGGATTTGCGATGAATTGATTTTTACATTATTTTTAAGGTTGGATTGGGTAACTCATCGATTAATGAAAGGAAACGGAGTGACTGATCTATATTTATTGCCAATTGAGTCATAGATAATGCCTTGTATTAAAAATGGTTGGTTGTTATCCGAGTCCTTCTGACTTGTGCCTTCCGTAGAGGGCATGGTTGTTCATTTAATTATTGTTGTACTTTGTTGTAAACTTTTTGCTTGGGTTGCTAGTGTCGGGTGGGATGTAGACACCTCCATGTTCCTCAGAACAGTCACCAGCCCTGAGACCTTAAATGGTTAAAATTGATGGGAACCTGGGCTTGAGCATTGGTTATGTGTCTTGGAGGTCCTAACCATTGCAGGGTAGGACGGATGGGTAGTCAGTCTTACTATTTTGTCAGTTGATTGTTGTTCATTGCCGACAGGTGTTGATGTGCGTCTTAGACCTTTATGTTGATATCGCAGTTGCATGAATCATGATTCGTCGTCATGTGGTAACATAGAGTATAATGTCTTGTTGCCCCTGTACACACGCACACACAAAAAAAAAATTGCACAGGTTATAAGAGGTTTTTCATCGTAACGGGGAGGATCGTTAAATATGGTTTCAAAGTGGGTTCAACCCACGACTTGGGATCGCTACGGCTTTCATTGATATGATTTGATTATACTGTTGCTAATTGAGTTGATTGTGTGCGTGTAGGTAATCATGGTTAGAGGACGCCACATAGGAAAACGATGGGGTTCTAGGGAAGGAGGTACGACGCCTCCAGTAGCATCCACACCTGAGGGGTCTAACCCCCAGGGAGACAAGTAGGTTCTCGGACAGGAGCATATAGCAGTGGGCGATGTAGTCGGGATGATGAGATATTTTCAGGGCATATCCAAGGCACTGATCAGCCGTTAGGACAGAGATGAGGCTAGGGCACCAACACCCACTGAGGTTCCACCACACGCTCTGGTTGGTACAGGTAGCATTCACCGTGAACTCGAGAAGGTCAAATTTCCTGAGTTCTTTGGTGCCCCAGACGATGCAGCCACCAAGGCATGGTTGGAGAACATGGTGATGTGCTTCTCACTTCACGATTATAACTCAAACATGAAGGTCCACATGGAAGTATTTCAACTAAAGGGGAGTGCTCTTCTATGGTGGAAGACACTGCTACCGCAACCGAACATGGTTGTCGAAGACGTGTCATGGGAACTGTTCGAGGAACGGTTCCGAGATAGGTATCTTTCAAATGAATTCATTGAGTGACAACTCAATGAGTTCAACACGTTATGATAGGGAGGTCGTACGGTTCCCGAGTATGAGGCTCGTTTTATGGAGTTGTTTTGGTATGCTCCGCACCTTAACACGGAGAAACTTAAGGTCAACAAGTTCGTATTCGGCCATAACGACAACCTAGGTGCAAAGGTTCATATTTTGATGCCCCAAACCTTGCACGATGTCATCCAGAAGGCCCTCATAGCAGAGGACGAGCTTAACAGTGGGGGTCATACCAGGACTCCAGCGAGACCAGTAGGGCAGGTTTCTTTTGTTACACAGCAGCACCAGACACCAGTGAGACATACGCCAAGATATCGTGGCTTCCATAGGGGATCCACTTTCACTACACCTCGGTGACCACCGCCTCAGCAGCGAACACCTTACCGGGGACCACAACATCAGTATCAGTGTCGCCCGCAGCAGCAACAGTTTAGGCCTGTTCAACAAAATAGACCATATTTCTAGGCTGGTGGGTCGTCATCTTCTACTTTGGGTACCAGGAGTACTGGGCCGAAGAAGGGGTGTTGGACATGTGGGGAGCCACACTACCAGCGCGACTGTCCTGTGGAGAGAACCAGAGCATCTGGATCAGCAGGACCCACTACCGTGGGAGATATGGGCAAGGCCCATTGAATTCATGCAGCAATGAATAACCGCCAGGGAGAGCACTATTCGACTGTGCTCAAGACGGAAGGTACCATCGCTGAGTAGACTCTTAGTATTTTGATAGATCCCGATGCTACCGAGAGTTTCATTTCTGGTGCAGCACTAAAAAGGATTAAGGTAAAGGTAGTCGAAGAGGATGAGTTTAGCTTCGTAGAGATGGGTTCGGGAGCCAAACAAAAGGTTGGAGGAAAGGTTATGGGTTGTGCCCTTAACCTGGGAGAGTTCGTCACAAGGGCCAACCTATACATCATGATCCTAGGATCTTATGATGTCATGATTGGTATGGATTGGTTGGAATCGCATGAGGCAATACTCAACTGTAAGACAAAACGGTTGAGCTTGGTCGATGATGAGGGACAAAGAGATGTGATTGTAGGCTGGAACCAGGGAGTTTCTCTAAGGTTCATCTCTTGCTTACAGCTACGGAAGAGTTTGCGCAAGGGGTGAAAGATTTATGTGATCCTTGCGTTAAACAAGAAGGGATTAAAGGAAGGCCTAGAACACCTTTCGGTGGTCAGAGAGTTTATGGACGTGTTTTCGGAGGAGTTACCTGGGATTCCACCAGAGAGGGAATTGGAGTTTACCATAGACCTAAAACCAGGAACTGAACCGATAGCAAGAACGCCTTATCGGATGTCGACCCCTGAGTTATAAGAGTTAAAAATGCAACTGAAGGAGTTGTTGGACTTAGGACTGATACATCCTAGCGTGTCACCATGGGGTGCACCTATTATTTTCATATGAAAGAAGGACGGATCGTGGAGGCTTTGCATTGACTACCTGTATCCCTTGACGAGAATTGATGATCTGTTCGATCAAATGAAGGGTGCAACGGTGTTCTCCAAGATCGATTTGCGATTAGGGTATCACTAGTTGCAGATCAAGGAGGATGACATCCCTAAGACCACCTTTAAGACGAGGTTTGGACATTACGAGTTTACTGTTTTACCGTTTGGACTAACAAACGCCCCAGGGGTATTTATGAGTTTGATGAATGGGGTGTTCCACGAATACTTGGACAAGTTTGTCCAAGTATTCATTAACGATATCTTGATTTACTCTTAGACGACGGAGGAGCATGACGAGCACTTGTGCTTGGTACTACAGTGTCTGCAAGAGAACAAATTGTATGGGAAGTTGTCCAAATGCTCTTTTTATCAATCGAGGATTCACTACTTAGGGCATGTCATCTCCGGCAAAGGCATCATCGTGGATCCAGCCTAGGTCAAGGCTACTATGGAATGGCCTGCACCGACGAATGTCCCAGAAGTGCGTAGCTTTATGGGTTTAGCAGGATACTATCGATGGTTTGTCGAAGGATTTTTGAAGATAGCAAATCCAATCATGGAATTGCAGAAGAAAAACAAGAAGTTTGTTTTGACCAAGAAATGCGCGGAAGCATTTCGGACGCTTAAGGAGTTGTTGACAACATCACCGATACTAAAGGTCCCTGACATGCACGTGGACTTCTTGGTATGCACAGACGCATCGAAGGAAGGCTTAGGCAGAGTCTTGATGCAAGACAGACGAGTGATTTATTACATTTGGAGGAAACTGAGAAGGCATGAGGAGAACTACACAATGCACGATTTGGAGTTATTAGCCATCGTTTATGCCTTGAAGGTTTGGAGACACTACCTTGTTGGATGAAAATTTGAACTAAAGACTGATCATTGTGGACTACAACACATTTTTACGCAAAGCGACCTGAACGCGTGACAATGGCGTTGGTCGGAATTGCTTAGCGAGTACGAATTTGAGATTACTTACATAAAGGGAATAGTGAACTGAGTGGCATATGCTTTGATTCTGAGGCCACACATCTTTTCAGTGTGCTTCAGACAAATATACGTGAAAAGATTCTACTTTACAGCATGACGACGACTGGTACAAAGAGGTCGAGGGTTTTATCAGACAAAACAAAATGATGGTACCACAATATGAGGGATTTTCATTTGATAGTGATGGGTTGTTGAGGTTTAAAAGTCAGATTTACGTACCGCCAAACGACGAGTTGAGGAAGTTGATCCTGAGCGAGGCTCATAGAGCAGTTTAGATGGCTCACCCAGGAGTCACGAAGATGAGGGAAGACCTTAAACCCTTATTCTTCTGGAAGGGAATGAAGGTCGACATAGTCAACTATGTGGCCAGATGTCTAGAATGTTAGCAGGTAAAGGCTGAACATAGACACCCAGCAGGATTACTACAACCACATGCCATTCCAGAATCGAAATGGGAAGTTATTTCGATGGATTTTATTGTTGGATTGCCACTGATGGCAAGGAGACATGACTCGATTTTCCTAGTAATAGACACTCTGATGAAGAGTGCTCACTTTATTCCTATGCATACGACATATCACGCACCTGACATTTCTAGAGTTTTCATCAGTGAGATTGTGAGGCTGCATGGCGTGCCTAAGAGGATTATATCTGATCGAGGATCAATGTTTACTGGACGATTTTGGATGGTTTTTCAAGAGGCCTTGGGAACCCAACTTCACTTTAGTACTTAGTATCATCCGGAGACTGACGGACAGACCAAACGAATGAACCAAACCTTGGAGGACATGTTGCGCATGTATGTGATGGACCAACAAAAGCATTGGGAAGAATTCTTGCCTCTAGTAGAGTTTGCTTGCAACAATAATTACCAAAGCACCACTAAAATGACACCTTTCGAGTTTCTTTACGGGAGACCGTGTCAGATGCCCTTGAGTTGGGATCGGCTTGAGGATAGGGTCCTGGTGGGACTAGAAGTGATCCAAGAAATGGAAGAACAAATGCCTACAATAAGACAGAGGATTAAAGAAGCATAGGATCGACAGAAGAGTTATGTCGATGTGCACCGAGTCGACTGTAGTTACGAGGTTGACGATTGAGTCTTCCTGTAGGTAAAACTGCATAAGAGTTCGATCGAGTTTGGAATGGGACGTAAAATCTCTCCTAGGTTCGTGGGACCTTTTGAGATTGTGGAGAGAAAGGGGCCCGTGGCCTATCGACTAGCCTTGCCTAATTCCTTGAGGTGTATGCATGATGTTTTTCATGCATCTATTTTGAGACATTATATTAGTGATCCTACACATGTTATTGATATTATTTCCTTGCAGGTATCGGACGAGGGAGCGCTCACGGCTGAGCTAGTCCGCATCTTAGATCACCGCGTTTTGACAGTTATGACGTCGAACAATAGATCAGGTCAAGGTCCAGTGGGACAATTATAGTCTGCACTCGGCGACCTAGGAGGACGCATATGATATGCGCCAACAGTTTCCATTTTTGTTTGATAGATAGACATATGATACTATGATACACTTATTTTGTCATTTATACTATGAAACTTCGGGACAAAATTTAGACCGACAGGGGGTGTATGTAACATCGCACTCTGGAGCACTGAGTGAACTTATTCTTTGAGGACACTTTCTCTCAAGTGATCTGGATTATTATGATATTCAAACATTTGTCTTTGATTATGATGCGTCATGGGTAGATGATACATTGTTTTACTACATTGACATAGACAGGTGCTATTGACTTGGTTTTTCTGAGTGTGCAGGGTTTTGGACATTGAGGATGCAAAGGCATCGATGGAACCCCTTGGAATCCTAATTGACTCAGGGAATGTGCTATTTTGGTTTGATTGAATTAATGTGATATTAGTACATTTGAGATGATGATATGATGTGGACCTATTCTGACATGATTTGTTGATGATGCAGGCTGACGATAGCTTGCCGACCACACTCAGATATGGATTAAAGGGGTCAGACACGACTACCAGAGATGTTGAGGGAGAGGTGTGGACGGTAGTCCTGCCATAGCCTACTAGCACTCCCCCGTGGCTCGAACTGTAGGTTAACGATTACCTAGTTCGAGAGGACCCACGATGCCACGAGGGCATGCTGCGACAGTCACTCGCGATGATTCTAAGGGGCGCACAATAAGGCGGGGGCCTTATTCCTTAGAATCCCTTAGTCTCCCATAAGTTCACCTAGGAGAGTGTTGACTCCAGGGGTTATTGATGTCTACCAATCAATCAAGAAGCAAGTGGCACCCTTGGAGCATGTAGTGTGTCCTAAAGGGCACGTCGCGTTGATGATGATAAAGGAACAAACCTAGATGGCCCTAAGACAATTAACACATTATGAATTTTTAAAACAACTCCCCTAATTAAATGTCCCCCAGTCCAGAATCTAAGTTCTAAGTCTAAACTTCGCTAGGGGTAAAATTCTGTCTACCCTTAAGAAAATATCTATATAAAAATAAAGGAAAAAAAAGTTAAAATAAAAACGACTTGAGTAATGATTTTGGTCTTCATAAATTTTTGGGTAAAATGAAGAGAGTAAGAATTTAAATAAAATCTATGGATAAAATGTAAATAAGAAATTAATTATTTTAACTTTGATAGTTTAAAAAGATACTAAATAAATAATAAAAGGGAAAAGAGATTAAATTGCACAACTGTCGTTTTAAAAAAAAAGGGGGGGAAAGGAGGAAATTATAAAATTTAGGAAACTAGGGAAAGGAGGTAACATAAAAAGGGAAAGAGGGGAACTTATGGTAAAAAGCGAGAGGTCAACTTAGTAAAGAATATGCAAGTAAGAACCTTCTAAATTGAACTAAATTAGCAACTTCATTTTAGGGAAAGCCTTTAAAACCTGTAAGGGAATACAGGGACACCTAGGAGTAAATTTAGGAGTAACTCTAGGTGGGTGAGGGAATTAAGACAAATTAATAAATTAAAGAAAATAATTATTGGAGGAACGTGGGGGATGAATGACACTTGTACGAAGGAGAAATTTTAGAAGATTTTTATTTAAAACTTAAATTAAATGAGATTTAGGGAAAGATTGGAAGTTCTAAAACTCTATAAAAGAGAGGAAGGAGGAGGAAGAAGGGGATCGACTGTTAGCGTAACATTACACTGTCGGATTAGTGACTTGACTGATTTACTTGTGGGGAGTTGGGATTTCCCAACTTGGAGAGGAGTGGTAGCTCATCCTGGCGAGGCGAACTAGGAGCTAGACGTACCATCTCGATAGTGTGTGTCCCCTTTGCGGCTCGATGGGCTAAGGGGGAAGCAGAGTACCCCAAGCATTGGCTAGGAAGTATCGGTGAGGTCTCGACGGTCGACGAGTGGGAGAGGCACAAATCGCGTGGACGACACTCAGAGTAGGCGAACATGCAATGGTATGCCTTCTGGTTGAATGGTAGAATGTTGTAGGATGTATGATTTAGATCCGCATGTGTTTTAAGTAGGTAACATGATCGTCTAGTTTCATGGCTGCATTTTTAAATAACCTTGAAATTTCGAATGATGGCGAAGTTCCTTATTTCTGTGTTTTATAATCACCGGTTAAGTTTATCTCTGCGTTTTATTTACTGTTGGATGAACTCGCATTGTGTTTCATTACCTCCCTCGCATATTACCCCTGTGACTGTTCGATGGCCCTTTTTATCTGCATTTTGTCTCTGCACAATAATGATGGATGAATTTGTCTTGAGCTTTTGCCCATTCATTGAATGCCTAAAATTTTGTGGTCAGCGTTTTGTTTATGTTTTACTGTTCCTTGGTTGGGATCCGTATTCTTCTGCGTTTCTCTTTGTGGTTGTATATTCCCGGATGTTATATATCCACATTTAAATTATTGGTGTGTAGTTTTACAGTCTTTGATAATCACTGTTATAGTTAATGCATTGTTGTATATACATGGATTCGTTTTAGTGGCGAATATGTTCTGCATTAGATATATATATATTACCTCAGTTTTTAATAGAGGAAGGAAAATTTCGAATTCGAGAGATAAAGGATGTAATGGCCACCCAATCTTCTTGCCCTGCTTCGATGTCCGATATTAAGAAATCTAACTTTGTTATTTCCTTCCAGAATGGTATCTATGCAAGAAATAGATTTCAGAGGGTCACTAACCTTCCTAAACCCAATTCTATGAGATGTTTGGCTTCGGTATCCTTCACAGAACCTGTTCCTGCGCTTGCAGTTCTAGTAGTTGACCAGTCCATATGTATTTTTGATACTGCTTTCTCTATTAAACCAAATTCTTCTTCAATATATAAACTGAGAAGTGGACTGGTTTCATCCTCGGGTCCATTGCCAACCGTTATAGTTTATAGCATCTTCACGGGCCTCTCTTTTATTATTCCACTTCCAGGTGAGACAACGTAAGATTTTGAGCATTCAGAAGGATCAGTCTAGCATTTTTGAAAATGATATTCATATATATTTAACTTATTCTTTACAATTCTGGAAAGTATAATTGTTTTAGTGAACAATTCAGAAATTGTCCACTTACTGGTGGACACGTGCAGGAGGATTTGAAGTTTACGACATCGTTTGGCGAATTCCACAATATTCTTAGCTCCCTTTGCATTGACTTTGAGAGAAATATCATATCTACGTATTGCAAAAGTATTTGGTTGAATATAGGCCTTACAAAATGGATGTGGTATTTTCGTATTTAATTAATGGTGGTGTAGTTTTAATCCGCTGACAACCCCTGGTGTAATTATATTTCATTGTTGTTGTACATGGAAGCAACATACTCGTAGTGAATGTTTTTTTTTACTGTGTGTTAATGTGTATAGTTGTGAATTTTTGTTGATTAAAACTTTCTCTAAATCAAATCCCTTATAGAAATGTAATTCCTCATACCAAACTCATGCCACGATTTATAGAGATTGCGTTTTGGCATTCTATTGTAAATTTACTTCTGAAGATGTGTCCTGGCATTTTCACTGGGGTATTTTCTTTCTTTATGTGATTATGGACAACGAATCCACCAATTCTGACCTATGCATTTTTTAGGTTGTTTTAGAGGATATATTACCTCCAGGGGTACCTTGAACTATAGCGTAATACCTGCAGTTAAGCGAACCTGCATGCTCACCTTCTGTTGGAGTGTAAGTCATTTTAAAAGTTCGACCAGATACCATTTAAACTCAATAAATTTCTCCTTTGTGACCCTTTAAATTCACGCCTCTATCATTGATGTTTTTATCCTCCCCCTGCAAGTGTAATAACCTTCCCTTGACGGCGGAAACCACCTTGACAATACACAAGCACCTCACCATCTTCGGATTCTGAACCAGACGTGAAGCCCTTCGTTTTGTTTTAAATCTGTCTCCACGCTGTCAGGATAAAGTTGCCATTTGATGATTGCCAGGTTGATTATGGTTTTCTGATACTTGTCGAGCGATTTAGTAGCTAATTTGTTAGCTTCCAAATCGATTTCATGATTTCTGGCATGTGCTCATAAGTTTCCCCTTGATTCTGGCATGCTGTCACATCCGTTAGTTCTTGTTGCCGATTTTTAGTCTTTTAATTGGCAAGTGGAGGGGCCGCTAATTTTCATTATTATTATTGTCTAGGGTAATAATAATGTAATGTAATGATAATGTTAATGCTAATATTTATGATAACGCTAATTTTCATTGTTATTATTGTTTAGGGTAATAATAATGTAATGTAATGATAATGTTAATGCTAATATTTATGGTAACACTAATTTTCATTGTTATTATTGTTTATGGTAATATTAATGTAATGTAATGTTTAATGTTAATACTAATGTTTACGGTAAGGTTAATTTTCATGTTATTTTGTTTATGGTAATGTTAATGTAATGTACTATTTAATGTTAATGTTAATCTTCATGGTAATGTTAATGTTAAGGTGGTCATTGTTTTATGGTAATGATAATGTAATTGTTCTAGATAACATATAAGGTGTAAGGTGGTTGTCATTTTATTTAGTTATTGTAATATAAAATATAAGGTGGTTATTATTTTATGGGAACACTATTGAAATCTTATTATCATTGAAAATAGATAAAATGTAATGTCTTGAACTAAGTACAATAAGTTATTATGATTCAGTAAATGGGGATTTGCGATTAATTGATTTTTACATTATTTTTAAGGTTGGATTGGGTAACTCGTCGATTAATGAAAGGAAACATAGTGATTGATCTGTATTTATTGCCAATTGAGTCATAGATAATGCCTTGTATTAAAAATGGTTGGTTGTTATCCGAGTCCTTCTAACTTGCGCCTTCCGTAGAGGGCATGGTTGTTCATTTAATTATTGTTGTACTTGGCTGTAAACTTTTTTCTTGGGTTGCTAGTGTCGGGCGGGATGTAGACACATCCATGTTCCTCAGAAGAGTCGTCAGCCCTGAGACCTTAAATGGTTAAAATCGATGGGAACCTGGGCTTGAGCATTGCTTATGTGTCTTGGAGGTCCTAACCATTGCAGGGTAAGACGGATGGGTAGTTAGTCTTACTATTTTGTCGGTTGATTGTTGTTCATTGCTGACAGATGTTGATGTGCATCTTAGACCTTTATGTTGATATCACAGTTGCATGCATCATGATTCGTCGTCATGTGGTGGCGTAGAGTATAATGTCTTGTCACCCTTGTACACACGCACACACACAAAAAAAAATTGCACATGTTATAAGAGGTTTGTCATTGTAACGGGGCAGATCCTTACAAATTCAGCTTGGGTTAAGGGTCCAATTATGTAATTTTCTGCCATGGTTGTTGTCATGCCTAATGCCTAGTTATGACATGATTCTTGATGAGGAGATCATCGCATGCCATGACCGATAGAGGTGAATGATAACCTGGCCGAAGTATTTGATTCCCGATTGGGAATTGATCATTGTATTTGATGTTGTCACTTGGTTGGTAACACCTTAACACATTTGGTTTTGCATGTCACAGAGGTTTCAAATCACTAGTCATCAACGTAGTTGTGTCAGGTTTGTTGATATTGTCCTTTATCTTGTAGGATTTGTCTTGCTTGTGTCGGGCAAGTAGTCGTTTTGTCTATCTATTAATCACCACATGTTTCATCCATTTTCCTGATGTTCTAGTGTCAGAGTCATTTATTGTTGCCTCTTCTATGTGTGTTGTGTTCTTTGTCAAGTTGTGTTGTTTAATTGTTGTCGTTGTTTCCTTCCTATCCTGCTTAAAAAAAAAAAAAAAACTTTTGTGTTGTGTTGCATGTAGTCGTAACGATGGGTTCGTTACATATTGTATCAGAGAGGGTTAGACCTATGACTTGGGATCACTATGAATTTTGTTGATTTTATATTGGATTATAATGTTGCTAATTAAGTTTACTTGTATTCCTATAGGTAATCATGTTAATAAAACATCATGCAGGAAGATGACGAGGTGCTAAGGGAGGAGGCGCGACACCCCCGATAGCATCCATGCTTGAGGGGTATAACCCCAAGGGAGACGAACAAGTGGTCGGGCAGGAATAGATAGCAATGGGTGATGTAGTTGTGCTGATGAGATATTTTCAGCAGATGTCTGAGGCACTGATCAACCATTTGGACAAAGATGAGGCTAGGGCGCCGACAACCCTTGAGGATCCACCATGTGCTCTAGTCGGTACTAGTAGAATTCATTGGGAACTCGATAAGGTCAAATTTCTCGAGTTCTTTGGTGCCCCGGGAAGCACAGCCACCGAGGCATGGTTGGAGAATATGGCGATGTGATTTGCACTTTGCGAATATACCTCCAACATGAAGATCCTCATGGAGGTATTTCAATTGAAGGGGAGTGCTCTTCTATGGTGGAAGACACTCCTGCCACAATTGAACATGGTCCTCGAAGACATTTCATGGGAACTATTCGAGGAACGGTTCCGAGAGAGGTATCTATTGGAGGAATTCATTTAACATCATATCAATGAGTTCAATGCCTTACGACAGGGTGGTCGTACGGTGCCTAAGTATGAGGTCCATTTTATGGAATTGCTTTGGTATGCTCCGCACCTAAATACCAAGAAACTTAAGGTCAACAGGTTCTTGTTTGGCCTTAATGTCAACATACGTGCAAAGGTTATGATTCTGATGCCTCATACCTTGCATGATTCTGTCTAGAAGGCCCTCATAGCAGAGGAGGAGCTTATCAGCGGGGTTTAGATCAAGACTCTAGTGAGAACAACAGGGAATCTATCATCTGGTGCGCAACATCATCAAACACTAGCTAGGCGTTCACCAAGCTATTCTGGCTTCCGGAGAGGATCCACTTTCACTAGACCTCGATGACTAGTGCCTCAACTGCAAACTCCTTACCAAGGACCGCTGCACCAGCAACAATGTCAACCGCAACAACAACACTTTAGGCCTGTTCAACAGAACAGACCAAGATTCTAGGTTGGTGGGACATCAACTTCTACTTCGGGTACTAGGAGTACTGGATTGAAGAAAGGGTGTTGGACATGTTGGGAGCCACATTACCAACACAATTGCCTAGTGGAGAGGACTAGAGCATATGGATAAGTTGGACCCACTACGGTGGCATATTTGGGCTAGGCCAATCGGATTCATGCAGCGGTGAATAACCGTTAGGAAGAGCACTATTCGACTGTGCTCAAGACATCAGGTACCGCCGCTGACCAAACCCTTAGTATTTTGATAGATCCCAGTGCTACGGAGAGTTTAATTTTTGGTGCATCACTAAAAAGGATTAAGGTAAAGGCAGTCAAACAGGATGAGTTTAGCTTTGTAGAAATGGCTTCTAGACCCAAAAATAAGGTTGGAGGGAAGGTTATGGGTTGTAGCCTTAACCTGCGAGAGTTTGTCACTAGGGATAAATTGTATGTCATGATCATAGGATCTTATGACGTCATGATCGATATGGACTGGTTAGAATCACATGAGGCGATACTCAACTGTAAGATGAAATGGTTGAGCTTGGTAGATGATGAGGGACATAGATGCTTGATTGTAGAAGAGAACCAGGGAGTTTCCCTAAGGTTCATCTCTTCCTTGTAGTTATGGAAGAGTATATGCAAGGGATGTAAGATATATGTGATTGTTGAGTTAAACGAGAAGGGAGTAGAAGAAGGTCTAGAACACCTTCTGATGGTGAGAGAGTTTGCAGATGTCTTCTCAGAAGAGTTACCTAGGATGTCACTGGAGAGGGAATCATAATTTACCATAGACCTAAAACCCAGGACTAAACTGATAGAAAGAATGCCTTATCGGATGTCGACCCCAGAGTTACAGGAGTTGAGAATGCAACTGAGGGAGTTGTTGGACCTGGGACTTATACGTCCAAGTGTATCACCATGGGGTGCACCTGTTATAGAGACTATGCATTAACTATCATCAATTGAACAAAGAAACGATCAAGAATCAATACCCATTGCCAAGGATTAATGATCTGTTCGATCATATGAAAGGCGCAACGGTGTTTTCCAAGATCCACTTGTGATCAGGGTATCACTAGTTAGAGATCAAGGAGGATGACATCCCTAAGATTTCCTTTAAGATGAGGTTTGGAAATTATGATTTTATTGTTTTACCTTTTGGATTGACGAACGCCCGAGGGGTATTTATGAGTTTGATGAACGAGGTGTTCCGCAAATACTCGGACAAGTTTTTCCAAGTGTTCGTTGATGATATTTTTATTTACTCTCGGACAATGGAGGAGCATGACGAACACCTGCTCTTGGTACTACAGTGTCTGCAAGAGAACACATTATATGGGAAATTGTCTAAATGCTCTTTTTTTCATTCAAAGATTCACTACTTAGGGCATGTCATCTCCGACAAAGGTATCTTCGTGGATCCAACAAAGGTTGAGGCTATTATGGAATTTCCTGCACCGACAAATGTCCTGGAAGTGCGTAGCTTCATGGGTTTAGCGGGATATTATCAATGGTTTGTCGAGGGTTTCTCAAAGATAGCAATTTCGATTAACAAATTGAAGAAGAAGAACAAGAAGTTTGTTTGGACCAAGAAATGTGTGGAGGCATTTAGGAGGCTCAAGGAACTGTTGACATCGACACGAATCCTAAAGGTCCCTGACATGGACACAAAATTCTTGGTATGCACTGACGCATCCAAGAGAGGCTTAGGTGGAATCTTTATGCAAGACGGTCGAGTGATCGCTTACATCTCGAGAAAGTTGAGAAGGCATGAGGAGAACTATGCAACACATGATTTGGAGTTGTTAGCCAATGTTTATGCCTTGGCGATTTTGGAGACACTACCTTATTGGATGGAAATTTGAACTAAAAATGGACCACTATGGACTACAACAGATATTTATGCAAAGTGACTTGAACGCGTGACAACGACGTTGGTCGGAATTAAATTGCTTAGCGAGTATGATTTCGATATTACTTACATAAAGGGAACAGTGAAAAGAGTGGCTGATGCATTGAGTCGGAGACCACACATATTTTTGGTGATGCCTCTTCAGACGAATATACATGAAAAGATTCTAACTTTACAATGCGACGATGACTGGTACAAAGAGGTCAAGGATTTTATCGGACAGAACACCATGATGGTGATAACATTTGAAGGATTTACATTAGACTACCATGGATTATTGATATTTAAAAATCGAATTTACGTACCACCGAATGACGATTTGAGGAGTCTGATCCTAAGTGAGGCTCACAAAGCAGTGTACATGGCTCACCCAGGAGTCATGAAGATGAGGGAAGACCTTAAACCCTTATTCTTCTAGAAAGGAATGAAGACAGACATAGTCAACTACATGGAAAGATGTCTATAATGTCTGCAGGTGAAGGCTGAACATCGACATCCAGTAGGATTAATGCAGCCCCAGGCTATTTTGAAATTGAAATGAGAGGTCATTTCAATGGATTTGAATGTTGGATTTCCATTGATGGCAAGGAGACATGACTCGATTTTTGTGGTAGTAGATACTTTGACGAAGATTGCTCATTTTATTCCTATGCATACGACATATCAAGAACCTAAGATATCTAGAGTTTTCATCAATGAGATTGTGAGGCTGCATAGCATGCCTAGGAGGAT
This sequence comes from Picea engelmannii, assembly GCA_009831015.1. NCBI lineage: Eukaryota > Viridiplantae > Streptophyta > Pinopsida > Pinales > Pinaceae > Picea > Picea engelmannii. The sequence continues at coordinate 17,073 of ML810584.1, read as the reverse complement.
TATATATGATCGAGGATCAATGTTTACTGGACAATTTTGGACTAGTTTCCAAGAGGCCTTGGGAAACCAACTTAACTTTAGTACCACAAATCACCAGGATATAGACGGGCATACTGAACAAAGAAACCAAATATTGGAGGACATGTTGCATATGTACATGATGGACCAACAAAAGTTTTGGGACGAATTATTTTCAGTTGTATAATTCGCATATAACAACAATTATCAAAGTACCATTAAGATGGTGCCTTTCGAGTTTCTTTACGAGCAACCATGTCAGATGCCTTTGAGTTGGGATCAGTTTGAGGATAGGGTCCTGGTAGGGCCATAAGAGATCCAAGAATTGAATATCAAATGAAAACAGTAATACAAAGGATCAAAGAAGCACAGGATCGATAGAAGATTTATTCTGATGCGCATCATGTTGACCGTAGTTACGAAGTTGGCGATCGAGTTTTCTTGCGGGTGAAACCGCATAAGAGTTCGATCAAGTTTGGAAAGGGTGCTAGAATCTCTCCTAGGTTAGTTGGACCTTTCGAGATTGTGTAAAAGAAGGGGCTTTTGGCCTATTGACTAGCCTTTCTTGATTCTTTGAGAAGTATGCATTGTGACATCCCTAAAAATAAAGTATTTTTTGAAATTTAAAATCTGTTGGAAAATTATTCTGTTTTTAGTAAATTCGAATTTTGAAAATTTTTGCCATTTATGGAAATTCCAAATTTCGAATTTGATAATTGTAATTAATTATTATGACTGTTGGACAGAAATCTGATTTGACCCAACTAACTATTTGACTATGACACTTGTATGAAAAAAAAATATTTTATATTGATTGCAGGAGGACAAATGGAACAACCATGTTAAAATCAATTGACCATGACTCTATGAGTGGGGACCATGCTGGAACTACGTCTGGGTTGATTGTTACAAGTGGCAAATCAAAGATTTCACCATAGGCAGCCCCAGAAAATCAGGGATTTAGAAAGCTGCAAAAATTCCCAAAGGGGAAAGAAAGACCTAGGCAAAAGAAAATTGTTTTGTTAAATAGCATATTCAAGGAGGCAGGACGGTGCCGAGTATGCTGGGGAAAGAATTATTGGATACTTGTTGTTATGAACACTGAAAATTGAGTGTGAGGCAAGGAGAGGATTACAGATAGAGGAAACATTATTGAAGAGGAGATTTCAAGTTCGCCCTCATGGATTCATGGTCAGGATAGGGTGTGAACCAAGCAAGTGATTTGGCTGCCCAGTTCTAAGGTTGGGAGGAACGTGCTTGTTCCCTTTGTTTTCCAGCAAACCAGATCATATATGTACCCTCTACTTTCATTATTACATTTGTGTCATTAGAACTAGTGTATATGTTTGTTGTTCTAGATGAATCATTTTACTGTCGTATGTAATCATTGAACTGTCATAGATGATTTGTATTGCTATTCTAGATGAATTGTTTTACTATCGTATGAAATTGTAAAACTACCACAGATGATTCATGTTTCTATACAGATGATTACTTTGCGGTCATATGTACATTTCAAAATTCTGTAGATTAATTGTGGTAGAAATAATTGGGTTCGATTGAAGATTGTATATATATAATCACAGTAGGCTAGATGTTGTAGGTATGACTATGTCTGTATGGTTTGTTGTATGTTATTAGTTGAAAATAAATCATCTACCCGATTAACAATTATACCTATATTAATGTTGTATGTGTAGTCCATTCTAATCATCTGTCCAACGATAAATCTATGATTTTATATACAATACCCATAGTAGTAATGGAATTGAATCTCGAAAATAAACCATATTACAGAACCACCAGAAAACTAGTCATGACAGGGATAGATCTAACCTGTATAAAATAAAATAATATTTTTTTAACCGAGAAAATCCCCAAGGGTATATCATGGGATCTCCCATCTATCACGAGATCATATAATTTTTTTTTCAAAGTCTGTAGTGGATTTTCAATTGGCATAAACCTTAAAAGAAATCTGGAAAGAACAAATCTGTGGTGAAAATTCAATTGGCGCAACTCTTAAAGAGACCTAGAAACGAATCTTAGGAGTATTATATTCTTTTATATCTGACAATATTATAAGTCATGGATTGTATAATAAGACTATAGAAACCATCGACTCCAATGATGCCGGAGAAACTCATGCTATAACCTTAAGTTAAATTAGATAGATATATAGATACACATATAACCACACATTTATACAGGAGTATATGTGTATAATACTTATAAAATCTACTCTAAATGAATTAAATTATTCAACGATGGATACAAGAAATTTACGAGTAAAGATTTAATTTATAAGTATTCGAAATGAATTTCAAATCATTGTATAGCTTGCCCTTTCCGTATTTTCACAATATGGATATTTGTCTGAAACATTACTACAAGACAAATATACAAGGACTACCAAAGTAAACCTCAACAACTGAAAGGGAAATTATAACATTTATTTAACTAAAAAATTACGATCTGTACATCTAATGATTTGGACAACATTCTTAATCAAAGCATGCTGGAGAAATAACTCAACATCACCGGGATTCCTCCAAAACCCTCAAGATTTTATGTTATTAGAAACCAGAATACCTTTCTGAGTAGAAACCATTTTGATCCAGCGTCGTGTTCCACGTGGACCTACAAGGGATGAAGTAATTAATTTAGTAATAGGATAGAGGTCTTTCCAAAGCTCGAAATTCAACAAAACATACAAGATAATGATTGGAAAGAAAATAATTACTTATCTTCAAATCTCCATAGGAAAGCTTCCAACCAAGTCGTGATCGCCAGTGGATCGAAAGGGGAGGAGCGAAATTGATCAATCTGATGTGTACCCTCATGTCAAACGGGGCCCCATCATTAGTGACAATATCTAGTAAAAGAGTAGGATTTTACAAGAAATGTGATTTCGTAAATATAAAGGAGTCCCAACAACGAGTCAAATAAACAGTAAACAAAGGAAGAATATAATTTAGTGGTACAGAGAAAACATATGAGCCATAGAGAGTACATTGAAAAAATACTTAGTCAATACACAGACAGTATGAGAATGCCCTCTTCCACGTTTAAACATAGGAACTGGTTTCGAGGTAAGAAAGTTTGATTAATCACAGAGTAATACAGACACAACCTCTCTGTATGGATGAATCGCAACAAAGGTGGTACAAATCCCGTGAAACTTTATTTGTGGCACGTTATAGGAATTTCGAACCCGAGAGGTATCATTAAATCAGGTTCTACATAAGAAAATTGTGACTAATATTCGGTCCTCCTTTTAAGGGTTAGGGATTATGGAGGAGTGTAGTGTACAGTCGAAAGAAAATTCCTGGAGATGGGTAGACGGAGCTAGGTCCAGGAAAACAACATTCAAATGTTACACAATATGGCTTCACCCTAACAAATAACTTCTGGAATGGAACCCTGAAGAAATCTTGAAGAGATTCACTACTAAATAATGATACAACACAGTAAAGGAGAGTGATAGACGACAAGAACAAAGGCAAACTACTTAAAAGAAAAAGGGGAAAACCCTTGGAAGCACCAAAAAAGGAAAGAAAATGAAGTATCGAGCCTTCGGGAATTGAACAGGTAGGAGCGTGATAAGTGGAGATACTTACCAGTAGCAAGGAAAAATAACAATTCCAGCGCCCTCTCTTTCGAGTTTTAACGACAAGGGAAAAACTTGCTAACAGACAAAAACTTTACAGTGATAGCGTGAAACTTACGAGGTAGATTTTTTAAGAGACACCAGATACCTCGGAGAAAGTCCCCACAGTTGTCTCCCCTTTGATAGGAAACGAAATCGTAGAACTAGGCTCCCGGATAACCTTCCCATGACAAAATAATATTTGCTACAAACTAAAGAACCCTTCCTCGTAGAATGAAGGCTACCGGTACGAAAGGCCATGTGATGAGGTAGACTTGGCACGTCCATATTGGGAAATAGTTTAGGTGATGGCCTTGATAGTCACACACACCCTTCCCCTTTAATGGCTTGGCCAAGATTTATTTCTCGTCAGACCTATCTCTTCCTTAGCATTAATGGGCTACGGATTAAGGAAGCACCTATGCGACTCATGGACGCCCTTATCCCTAACCACTACGAACTCAGTTAATGTGATATTCAGTTGATGTTACGTATTGGACAGGTGGATCCAAGCAAGCTTGTTAACATAGGCAGGGGTTATAGAATAGCCGTTACACTGAAGTTACCAGAAGGCCTTACCAAACTGTTACCGACCTGATATTATTTTAGCAAAAACTTTTTGCAGAGGCATATAATCCAACTCTTTATTTTATCCTTGTCCCTAAGTCCTTTTGATTGAGTTTGTTTGATGTGAATTTTACGCATAAGGCTTAGGGCCAGAAGTCCCAAATCATTGTAGTCTAAGCCTATTGTAATTTCGAATCCATTTAAGGATGAATGTATAAACAATTTTTATTTTTTTTTCTGACAATTTTGAGATTTATTACATATGGTATCAGATCAAAGGTTACAACACTAGGCCTGAACAGGGCCACATTAGTGCTTAGTATATATTATAATTTATGTAAAACTAATAAACCTTATGGTTACAAACAGAAATCCCTTTCTGTTTTGTGTTAATTATGGCAGCTCAGGATGATGCAAAAATCAGGATGGAAGGAATTCCACAACAAATACCTCCTAGAGATCCAACACAGAATAGTGACAGAAGCTCACCCATGGAGGTGTTGGAAACAATGAGGAATCTTATTGTTGAACTGCAGGTTTTCAAAGCTGAAAATGGAAAACTAAAGAAAGATCAGCAGGAACAACAAGAAATAAATGAAGTCCTACTGCGTAGTATAGTGAACAAGAAAATACCAAAGGAAAATAATAACGATGAAGAAGTCAACAAGAGAGCTTCCAAGAACTCGGAACTGGAAACAGAAAAAGGAGACAGTTCGTCTGAAGGAACACCTTCAGCTGAAGACATAACTAAAATAGACAGAAAAAGAAAACAACTAGACCACCTTGAAGGAGAATTTAAAAAGATTAAACCAGCTACCTTTGATGCATAATCCAAGACAGGAGAAGAAGATGAGGCATGTTTGTTGGAGATCAAAAAATAATTCCAGATCTACAACTATTCCAACAATATGAAGGTCAGAATGACCATCTACAATCTGAAAGGGAAGGCTAGCATTTGGTGGCAAGACCTGAAATTGGCCAAGGGCCTAAAGGAGAAACAGTTGGAATGGTCTGACTTTAAGAAGTATTTCAAGAAACAATAACTTTCTGAAAGCTATTATGAAAGGAAGACGAAGAAATTTTACGAGTTACGACTTGGACAACTGACGATGGAGGACGTTATAAATAAATTTATGGAACTACTAAGCTTTGTATCGTATATACCGGAGGATAAGGTAAAAATCCAATGATTCGTAACTTGTTTACCACAGTCCTATAGGGACAAAATTGAGTTTGAAAACCCCAAATCCTTGAATGAAGTATTCAGGAAAGCACAAATGTGCTATGACCAGTATAAACAACGGGTAGAGTTTCCCAAATCCTGAAAGGATATGAAACAAGATCGAATGAACTAGTGGAAGAAGGGATACCATACAACTCCTTATCGGAATGCAACAAAAAGTTTTCTGAGAAAGGATTTTCACTCCAATCATCTAAATACGCAAGGCAGAGGTAAACCGGTAAACCTGGGAATGAAGAAGTTTGGGGACAACTCCCACCATCCATTAAAGTGTTGGGAATGTGGAGAGCCTCATCTAAGGAGGAGCTATCTGTGTTTAGTTTCAGAAAACATAACTGTTGTTCATAATTTGCAGGAAGCGTCGATGCTGGGAGATGTGGGGAAAAGCATGCATCTCATAAATGAATCCATAGATGGTCGACAAGTTGACCACCAGTCCTCGGTGGTAGAAATTGAAGGTAAAATCAATAATACTCGAATTTATGTTTTAATTGATCTTGGAGCTATGTTAAGTTATATTACTCCTGATGTAGTAGAGTCAAATAAACTTAAGAAACTGAAGCACGCAAAATCATGGCTTGTACAACTAGAAATAGGTACTAAAAGGAAAATAGTTGACTTTATTTCTGATTTTGAGTTCAACTTAGATGGTCAAAATATAAGAACAAATCTGAACATCCTACCACTAGGATCTTACAATATGATTATCAGGATGGATTTGTTGGAACAACACAAAGCAATACTATATTTTTATACAAAGATACTTAGCTATAAAGATGATTTTGGCACTGCTAGAACAACCCAAGGTATACCAAAACCTGTGTCAGTCAGACAAGTTTCAGTGATGCAACTCAAGAAATGTATGAGAAAGGGTTGTCAAATTTATGCCATCCAAGTAACAAATCTGTTAGAAAAAGAAGATAAGCCAAAGTTAGAATACTTTGTTGTCCTACATGAATCCAGAGACATGTTTTTGGATGAGATACCAAAATTACCTCCTAGAAGGGAAATAGACTTCTCCATAGACCTCCTACTTGATTCAACCCCTATATCAAAAGCACCTTACTGAATGAGTCTACCAGAACTGACAGAATTAAAATTACAATTACAGGAATTTGTGGACAAATAGTATATCAGACTGAGTGTTTCACCGTGGGGGGCACCAGTCCTCTTTGTGAAAAATAAAGATGGTACTCTAAGACTATGTATCGATTATAGACAACTGAAAAAAATGACTATTAAGAAAAAATACCCCTTACCAAGGATAAATGATCTGTTCGATCAAGTAGGTGGGGCCAAGATCTTTTGAAAGTTGGATTTATGATCCGGTTATCATCAAGTTAGGATAAAAGATGAGGACATAAGCAAAACAACTTTTCGGACAAGATATGGACACTATGAATTCATAGTCATACCTTTCGGACTCACTAACGCATCATCCATGTTTATGTGCCTGATGAAAAGTATTTTCAGTCAGTACTTAGACAAGTTCATTGTAGTATTTATCGACGATATTCTGGTCTATTAAAAAATGGAGGAAGAACATGATGAACACTTAAGTATAGTTCTACAAACGTTGAGGAAACACAAACTGTACGCCAAATTTGACAAGTGTGACTTTTATCAAAAATAAATACAATATCTAGCACATGTAATTTCAGCGGAAGGCATTCCCGTAGACCCGGAGAAGATAAAATCCATTATGGAATGGCTGGTACCTAAGGATGTAGCAGATATCCGGTCATTGTAACGACCTCCTATCTACAATGCGTACCCAAAACGCCCAACAAACTACATTCTTCTCATGGCCAAAAATGGCGGTAACAATTTCAACATTTCCAGAACAACTCACAACAACCTTACAGAAACGAAATTTGCCGAATATACAAATTCTATAACAATTCCACAATTTCAACATCAATAACATTAAATTGTCGAAAGTAAAAATGCATTATACTTCACCAGTTAAAATCATACCGTTGCCTTTCACTTTCCTCGGATGACGTCCCGCGCTCGGTGCTGCGTCCCGCGCTCCGTGCCGCGTCCCTCTTGCCGACCGTAGAAAGCTCACCGGTACCTCCCAGCCAAATGCTAGGGGTACTCTGGTTCACCCTTAGCCCCCGGAGCCGCAAAGGGGCCACACAAGAACCAGAGATAGACTAGCGTCTCAGCTCGCCTCCACGGCTGAGCTACCACTCCAACACAGCTGAGACAAACCCAACTCCTCACAAGCAATCCGTCAAGCCACAATTCGGTAGCGTAACGT
>ML810583.1:78356-107062 GCA_009831015.1 Picea engelmannii | reverse complement strand
AAGTACACTTAGATTAGGAAGTTGTCCGAAGTTGGTAGCAAGATATTGTGGCCCTTTTGAAATCTTAGAAAACATAGGGCCAGTTGCATACATGCTATCATTTCCTGCATCCATGAGATAACATAATGTATTTCAAGTATCATTATTAAATAAATATGTGCCTAAACCTAACCACATAACTGATTGGAATGTGATCCATGTGGAGAATGAAGGGGATTTCCAGGTGGAACCAGTACACATCCTGGACCGGAAAGTCAAAGTGTTCAAGAAATAATCCATAGGGCTAGTAAAGGTTTAATTAACTTGCTATGGTCGTGAATATGCTACATGGGAGTGGTTGGATAGTTGGTTTGGATATTTGGTTGTCTTTGATGTCAACCCTTGGAGAATTCTAGAAGCCCTTAAGATGTGGTTGAGATAGATGGATAGTTATTTGTCATTGATGGAGTGGTTGATGTCATCATATGTGTTGGGTGAATTTGATGAAGTCTACATGTATCCCTGAAGGTATGTCCATCGAACCCACAGTTGATCGAGGAATAAAGACATGAAGATCAGTGTATTTGCAAGTAAGAATATCATAGATGGATAGTATGCATCAAGTCATTTTCGGTGATAGGTGGTATGCCACGTAGTTCTAAACGATTGATGAGATATGGATTTGTGAAGTTGGAGGACCCTCAAAAATTAATCTAGAATTTTCTAGAAGATCAACAATTAAGTTAATTATTCTAGAATCTCCCTAAAAGTCATTAAGAAGTTTGCTAGTCAAAGTGGTTGTAACTAGAAGTTAATTATGGGTAAAGTTGTTGCAACAAGAAAATAATTAAAAATAAATTGGTTGCAAGAAGAAATTGTGAGTTCACTAATTATGGGTAAAGTAGTTGCAACAATAAGGTGGGTTAGCCTTTGAAGAAGGAAGATGGGTAAAATAGTTACAAGATGGCCCCTAAAGGAAGGAACTTGGGAAGTTTAAATAAGAGATCAAGAGAATCCCATTAGCACCTATTGAGAACATTGAATATCTATATTATGAAATGTTATTGGCAGGTAATCATTGACATATATGAGGTAGCTACATAAATTCGATAGTTCTGTAGCCACAGGTTTCAGTAGTAGCATAAATTTGGCAGTTCTATAGCTGTGGTGGTTCTGTAGCCGCAGGTTTTGGTAGAAATATAATTTTTGTAGTTCTGTAGCAACAAGTGGTTCTGTAGAGACAAATATTGGATAGTTTTGTAGTTGCGGGTGGTTATGTATCTGTAGGTTTCGGTAGAGACAAAAATTCGGTAGTTCTGTGAACGCGATAGTTTTGTAGCCGCAATATTTGGTAGCGATGTAAATTCAAGATTTTTGTAGTAGTGTGTGGTTCTATAGCCACATGTTTTGATAGCTACAAAAAGTGGTAGTTTTGGTAGCTGAAGGGGATTTGGCAGCTGTAGAAAGTTGGTAGTTCGGTAGCCACATCATAGTTGCAGATTGGAATTGTTCTAGTTGTTGCATGGTATGGTACAGGTCTTGATGATGATGCAACAAGGTTGCTATAGGATTAAAGGTATGTCTATATGAATATTTTGAAGGTTATATCTTGGTGATGGTATGGTACATGTTAAGGTTATATCTTGGTGATGGTATGGTAGATTTTAAGGTTATATCTTGGTAATGGTATGAAATATGCTTAAGGCATATCTTGCAGGCCCCTTTTGGTTTATGGATGCATATGGTTGAGGTTCATGCTTTGGTGTTATTCTTGAGACATATCCTTGGTACATTGTATATGGTTGTTATGGTTCATTGCTAGAGGCACATCTTTTTGATATTGGAATATACTTGAGGCGTATACTTGGTATATGATCTTGGTTGATTATGATGCATGCTTAAGGTTTGGTTTATACATTGATGGATATGTTGGTACACAGTTTATGATTGATGTGCATGGTTGATGATTGATGTACATGGTTGATGATGGATGTACATGTTTGATGGTTGAGGTACATGGTGCAGGTGTTGGTGCATGGTTGATGCACTTGTTTTTGTATAGGTTTTAGTGCATGGTGGATGCACATTTTTTCATACAGGTTGTGGTACATGGTTGATGCTTGGAAGGGTACATGTTGATGTTTTGGTACATGATTGGTCAAGTCTTGTGTTGGTGATGTTGGAAAACTAGTTGAGATGTGTCCTTGGTATATGATCCATGTGAGAGGATCTGGTTGAGTATCAGTGACAATGAAAGGTTCGATAGGTTGGTCAATGACATGTTAACAATGACAGTGATAGTGACAATAACAATGACAATGATTGTGGTAGTGATAATTGATATACACTTATATTTTAGGGAGGAAGGATGGGGAAAGGAAAGGGGGTCATATCCTCCTTCTGGTTGGTGCCGTAGAACACAAGGAGTTGGAGCTTCCTTCATGTTGGAGCCTAAGAATAAGGGGTTTGTAGCCTCCTTCTGGTTGGAGCCAGAGAATTTAGGGAGTTGTAGCTTCCTTCACGTTGGAGCCTATAAATCAATGGGTTGGTGACTCCTTCCATTTTGTGTTGGAGAATTGGGAAGTTGGTGCTTCCTATGAATGTATTGTTGATATATATAAGAAATAATTCCATGGTTTTCTCTCGTTTGGGTTTCCACATAAATTTTAGGGTACTATGTACTTGATTTGATGTTGTTGAAGTGGTGCTTCTTATGTTTATATTATCATGATATATTGATGATATATTGATTATATAATGATGATATACTGTTGATTAAATTGAATTTTATATATTTTTCTTAAAAGTGGTAAAAGTACTCATATTGATTCACCCCCCTCTTAGTATTCCAACAATTGATATCAGAGTAGGTCCTAAAATAAATCAATTTAACCATTGGATATAAGATCATGTATTACATTGATAATCGAGCACCAATGTTCAATGGGTCGATGGTCATGAATCGAACACTTCAGTGGGGTGTTTGGGTCATCCAAGAAAAATGATCGATGGTCGATGAAGGGAAGAGGGTGATGATGTGTCATGCCATGTCAAAATCCGTGTGGCTTGTCGCATCAACATCCACGTGTTGTGTGATGCCAACCAAGTGGAAACCTCATGATGAAGTGTCATGCCATGTCGGCATCCACGTGGAATTCCACATCATCCTAGATGTGTCCAACGATTGATGGTCAGGTTGGATGAATTGGGGAAGTGTTTTTTGTAGTCACCAGGGATCCCTAATCATCGATGGGTCGATGGTAGGGCGTCGAGAAAATTAGTGAGGAGTTTTCATTCTCCAATGAATATCATCGATGGCTGATGGCTTATGGTCGGATCGACCCGTTTAGATTGCTATACAAATTGGTTGTCAGGGAAATGGGTCAACAACTGACAACCAAGTCGACAGTTTGGGAAAAGAGTCGTGTGCAACCAAAGGAAAGTATCAATTGTAGATCAATTGAAGTAGTAATATTTTATGTGATATGATGTTGACAAATCATATTTAAAGGGTTGTTACACTAGTAAAATAGTCAATTTTATGAGATTTGTTTTTGTTTTTGAAGGTCATTAACTTGCGAGGCGATTTTGAGGCTCCAAACAACATTTTAAGCAATAAAAATAAACGCGTACATAGTTTACTAAGATATGGTATGCCTCTTATTCTCAAATAAAATATCTCAAGGAGAGCTATCTAATGAGATAGTATGTTCACAAAATAGATATTGTGTGAGAAAGTTACAACCAAAACAATAAGGGTAACATTTTTGCACAAATTTACTTTCAGAGGGTATAACTCCATGCTTAGAAGTTCGTTCAAGACATAGGATTAGTCTATGGAAATTACATGAAACAAAGAAGAAATCCATGGAGTCAGATTTGGTATATGGGTATGTAAAAATGTGTTGGGATTGAAAGGAGACACCTATAGCATACATGGGTAAATTTGGTAAAACAACCTAAACTTCTCCAGACCATAACTTTCATCTTGGAACTCATATTTGAGAAAAAAAATAGTCAATGAAAATGTCTTGAGGAGTATAAGACCTAGGTATACTAATAAATTTGATTTGGGTGCCAAGATTTCTCATAAAGTGATAAAGATATATCTGTAGCAATAAAAGAGTGGAAATTGCAACATGTGGATGTTGTAAATTTTCATTCAGAAATTAGATTGAGGCATGAGTATAACCATTGGAAAGTTGTTTTAGAGAGGAATGAATATAAGGAATCATAATTTGAATTGGTATAGTGTTTCCTTTATAATTTGATGAAGAAACAACCTGCATTCTAATGGATTAAATTTTTTATGATATGCATGTTCTAATTGTAATTATTACATGCACATTTCTTTGCAGAATTAGAGGTACAAGAAATAAACTTTGGTTATGATATGAGGACTGAAGTTTTGGAATATGCTCAGGGATATTACATCCGTGAGGAAGATATCAAATTTATGTATGTCGGAATGGGTAATGCTGAGACAAAGTCGAATGGAAGAAGAGACAAGCAAGAGCATTCAACTATGAGAAGACTGCATAGGGAAGTGTAGAGATATAGAGATGATAAAGAAAGGATTATGAAGGCTCAGGAAGAGGTAATTCATATATTAGATATGTTACATAATTGTAAATGTTTTGAACCTTAACATAATAGATCTATCTAGAAAATGATATACACAATTTGCAGAGAAAATATGAGAAAAGAGAAGCATGAGAGAAAGAATGGAATAATTCCCATTAACCAAATGAATGAATGATAATTTACACATGATATACTCTATATAACTCAACTAATGTGAAATGGAGGAGAATTCAATGCACCATAGTGGTGGTATAGAGTGATCTAGACACACAACAACAGTTATGGGAGTAAATTGCCACCTAGTCTAGTCTCTCGAGCAATTACAAGAGTGAACTGCCACCTAGTCTGAGTTAACTAGTCTCTCAGTCTTCAATTAACTGACTGAAACAAAGTGAAGTGAGGAGGAGATAAGGGAATCATGAGTAATGCACTAGTATATTAATGATCCCAGGGACAATGCACATTAGCTTGTGATGATCCCAATGTTGCATGGTGATAATCCCAATGTGGCATCTAGACTCCGCTCAAATGATCAAACTGAAGAGAATATTCTCCTAGAGGAATATTCTCCCTAAAATATAGGATAATAAATAATGACTAATAAACATAGGGAAAACCTTAGAAAAAATAAATCCTAGGTGTGTGTGAAGTATCTCCAACACCCACCTTGAACATCACTATGGTGAAAATAAAGGATGGGTCCCGACAATGAGGCCATGTTAGGTACCCAAATAAAAAAGATGCATTGAAATAAACAAGGAAATATTGTACCCTCAAAGTACAATGTATGTAGGCAATTGTTTCCTTTAGTCTAAGATGACTACGTAGAGAATAAAACTTCTTCTCATTGAAGGTATTGGTGAAGATGTTCGCAATTTGTTCTACTGAAGGAAAAAAATGCAGGTCGATGATCCCCTTGTGTAATAAGTTATGGATTTAGTGAATGTGGATCTCGAAGTGCTTCATCTGTTTCCTCTGAATTGGATCTCTGCAGAACTTCAGAGTGCTCTGGTTATCACACCATATGATGATTGACCGATGAAACTGAATTCCCAACTCAGTGAGAAAATGTTGTATCCACATAGCCTGAATGGTTATGTTAAATACCCTTTTGTACTCTGCTTCGGCTGAATATAGAGCAATAGAAACTTGCTTCTTGCTGGACTAATAGATAGGCTCAGAACCAAGAATGAGTGAGTAACCATATGTGGACTTGCGATCAATGTTATCGCCAACCCAATCAGAATCAGTGAACCTGATGAGGTCGAATGTAGATTCTACTGAATAATGAATCCCAAAGGTTATGGTTCCCTATACTTATCGAAGGATACACTTTGTAGCCTTCCAATGTAGCTCACACAGCTCCTCCATGAACATAGAGAGGTCTGGTATGGAGTGTGTGAGATACAAAAATATCCCCAATAGATTTCTATAAAATGTGTTTTCAACGAGTGGAGTGTCCCCACCATTCTCAAGTATGACTCCTGATAGAGAAGGAGTCATCGCTAACTTGTAGTATGTCATGTGAAATATATGAAGGAGATCTTGTGCATACTTAGCCTGAGACAATTTTATACTTGAAGTATCCTGAATGGTCTCAAGTCCAAGGAAGAAATGTAGCGGACCCATGTCCATCATCAATAACCTTTCATACAAAATACTCTTGACTATAGCAACCGCTGAAGTCGAGCAACCAATGATCAACAAATCATCAATGTACAAAAATAGGAGTAGAATTGAATCATCCATCCTCAACATGTAAACATTTGGGTCTAACTTCCAATGTACAAAGTTCTATGAAAATAGGTAGGAGTCGATCTTGGCATACCATTCCCTCGAAGCCTACTTGAGGCCATAAAGAAACTTCTTCAATCGATAGACCAAAGATGAATCCTGCATAAATCCCTGGGGCTACTCCATATATATCTCCTCACAGAGATCACCGTGAAGAAATGCATTCTTCACATCCATATGATGGAAATCCCATCCCTTGGATTCTTCAATGGAAAGTGCCAAATGTGTGGAATCCATCTTCACTACTCGAGCGAAGTTCTCATCATAGTCAATGCCATGCACCTACTGAAATCCTTTGGAAACATGCCTGGATTTGTATCTGCTAATTTGTTCATCTGTTATTCTCTTGGTCCTGTAGAACCATATACACTTGAAAAAGTTCCTTCCTAAAGGAAGGGGAACCGGATCCCAAGTTTGGTTCTCGAGGAGGGAGTTGTACTCTTGTTGCATGGAGGATTACCAAAATGTATTTCCAACAACCTAGCCATAATACTGTGGATCTAAAGATTGAAACAAGAAAATATTTCGGGGTGGCATCGATTCAGTGGTAGTGAGTGAAAGAGGAGGGTCCTCGAAATCAGATTGAGTCCTCCTAGTATCAGCTGGATCCCCAACAATATCCCCTACATCCTCAAGAGTAGTCTAGGCCCACGTGGGCCTCGACTCTGTCTCTACATCTGCATATGCATGCACTGGATCTGCATTTGATTGTACTAACTCTATATTTGGATCATCTGAATCTTATGAATAAGAAATCTCATCTGAATAAGAGTCGTCATGTGCATTCTCATCATCTCTGATAGGTGGAACAACAAACGTGTCTTCATGCGGCTGCAGAGATACATGCAAGACACTTTCCTCAAATTGGACACTATGCGCAGTGATGAGTCAGTCCAAGGAAATATCAATGAGTTTATATCCCTTCACATCATCAAGGTATCCAACAAATATACACTCTATTCTCTATGAATCAAGTGCCTTCCTCTTCTTAGAGGGAATCCTGGCCCATGCATATGAAATGAAAATATGGAAGTGGGTCACTTCTGGTTTGACTTCCGAGGGTATTATCCTTGACAAATATATGGGGATATATGTTTTGGATGTAGGTTGCACAATTATTTGCTTCATCCCATAATCTATGTGGAAGTGACTTTGTATTACTCATCCCACAATTAGAGATCTATTTTGCCGCTCAACAACTCTCTTTTGCTGCAGAGTATAGCGAACCGTGTTCTCTTGGCACAATTTTGATCAGACCAGGGTCCTTCTTAGGTTACCAAAAAATGTTACTGAGTAGTCTAAAGCACTGGAATTTTCATATCCTCCGAAGAGAATAAGTCTCAGCCTAAGCGTTTTTGATACAAATAGATAGGGAAGGGTAAGGAGGATTCACAGAAACTTCAAGATTCATCCTCATCTTGCACAAGACATATAACTATCAAATAGATCTGAACCTCATGTGTGCAAGAATTGAACCTACTGATGTTGCATAAAATCATTTAAATACAAAACCATCATGGGAAACTTATAAAGCATAAATAAGTACTATAATGCATGAGTAAAACACAATAAGAAATAACATATTTTTAAAATTTATATCCTTCTTCATATTATCTTTGGAATCTTTCTTCATTACAAGATCAGAGACATACAATATTTCTCTATTACAGAATCTTGAATTTGGACTCATGACGCAGAGCTCTACTCTCAAAAGGGGTACAAATTACATTACAGACTCAGAACTTAAATTGACTCAACTGAAAACAACCCTGTAGAGAGGAGAAGATCAGACTGAACATAATCATAATTTGATCAAACAATAACAAAAACCGAACGACTGAACCAGAGAACAACCCTTTTACAATCATGTTCATCCCTATATATAAGCTAGGTTGTGTCTTCTGTCTCATCTTGCACGCATTCTTGTTTTGTTGCAACCTCTTTTTCTTAGTTGGCATTGCGCTGTCCTTTTCACAAGTGATTTATTTTTCTCTTTCTTGATCTGTTGTCCAATTTCTTATGAAGTTTGCAGAACTTGTTCTAGGCCAAATCTTGCACAATTCCTTATCCAAAAAATGAAGGTCCCAATAGGATCCAACCACAACCCTTGACTTTCCCACGCATTAAGTGCTTAGTTCTTTCGTAGCTTCCAAGAGAAACTATTGTTTTCCCTTGTCCTCCTTTTCTTCTTTCTTCTGCTCTTCTGTTTGTTCTTTCTCTTCTTTTGCCTCTTCAAATGAAGGGTGCAAATATGGGACCAACTCCAAGGCCCACTCCCTCACTCCTTGAAAGTTTCCAACCTTAGCCTACCACTTCCTGTCAAGGATTCATGACTCTACCATGAACTATTGGGTCACCTCTATTCTACACTCCTTTGGATTGGACGTGACCAACGCGTTCCACTTAGAATCTGCTATTGCATCAAATTGATGCATCTGCATATACAATGTCTGAATGACAGGTCAAAAGTCACATAGTTCTTTCTTTTCTATGGCTTGTGCCTCAAAGAGGGAATTTAGTTCATTGTCTTCCTACTGGATCTAGTAGAACTTCTGTTGTTGCTCCACTAGATCCATAGTGGCTGCAAGTTCTTCATTCAACACCTGGATTTTTGTGTGCACATCCTCTAAGACCTGGTTGAATCTAGAGATGATGCCCATCCAATCACTGACTTCCCTGAAAAATCTTTGTGCATTCCACTGTGTGCTTGTGTAGTGTTGCTTGGGAATTGTTTCCTTCCAGTATTGTCTTATGCATTTTCTCCTGCATCTTTTGAGGCTTCTTCTTTGCTTCTTCTTGATTTCATCGCAACTTCACTTCCATATTCTCAGCATGACTAGTGAGTTGTGTCCATGCTCCTTTGAACATCTAAATCTGATGCTCTAGCTCACCTGCGTCAATGGCTTCAGGAAGTTGGGGTGAGACATACTGAATATCCGACTAGGCTTCGACAAGCCTTTCCTGCACTCTTTCTAGTTTGCGCTAAACCTAGATCTTTCCATGCGCGTATTGTTTCTTGCATTCCTGTGCAAGGAGCTCTTCATCCCTTGCATCCTTGGCAGACCTCTCGGCCTGTTGGAGCCTCTGCTCTAGCTAATAAATGGATAAACTAATTAGTCCAAATAAGTGCGTCGCTAGCCACTGTGTGAGGTAAGCAGATGAAGGGGTTGTGTCTCTGCGTGCTTGTGTATGCAGTGGCAGTCCACTAGCCATTGAATGCTCTGAGTGGGTCTCTACCTCCTCTTATGTTGATGGTCTTGATGAAATCCTCAAACTTAGTGTTGAGGGAAAGAATGTCAGAACCTTTTTTCTGGATATGCAGAGTTGCATCAACTCTACGCATTGCTGAGGGTTTTGGAGAACCCGCTCCATATGTTCTTGTGTGAATGTCACACTTTGTTCGGATGTTGATTCTGGTTCCTTCTGAACCTCTGGTGTTTCCTGACCATTTCTTACATCTACTTCTTGTGTTTTTCTTTCTTGGGCACCCTCAAGCTTGGCCATTGAGGGGATGTGCTAGGTGTTTTGGACTTGCGGTTCCTCCATAGTTTGGGTGTCCTTGACCTATGAAAAAGGCACAATCTGTTGGTCCTGGATGTCTAGGTTTAGACCAATCAACTACAGGCTCTTCTTTGGTACTTTGGGGTTTGGACCAAAAACTTCTAGTCTCGACTCAGAAAACTCCATGGTTTTTTTTGGGAGTTCTTTCTCTTCTTTCTCTGGTAGATCGAGATGCATCAGTTCTAGATCTGTGGCATGGGGTTAACTGGTGGTTTATGGGAGTGGCAACAGGGGTTGTGGTGATGATAGAGGGTGCTCAATGATGATGGTGGATGGAAAGATTCTAGGCTCAGGGTCATCCTGAATATGGATGATGGAGGATTCTCTGACCACTGAGCAGGTAAGGGGGACAACCGATGTAATGGGTTGGGGGTTCAGAGGTTTACTCGGAGAGACCCGAGTTCTGAGCTTCTTCACCACTAGTTTTGTGATGAATGCAACACTCAAGATCTCTTTGAAATATTCACCTGTCAACACAACTTTATCTGGAAGTGGGTGGAAGACCAGAAACGTTCTTTTATTATGCTCCAATGGTTTCATCTCCTCCTCCTCCTCAGATTCTGACTGTGCTAGAGATTCTTTCTTTTGTGGCTCTAGGACTGAGCTCAGTCCTACTCCTACTTCTTTTCCTTTTTTATTCAACAGCTTGATAGGAAGGATGTAGTGTATCCATGAATTGCACAGGTTGTGTTTGACTCCCAACCACGACATTACCTCTTTGTCAAAGGCCTCCTCATCTAGGTAGAACGCCAACATCCTTGAATGAAAGTCTTCCCTACTAACATGCCTAGGCCATACTAACGTATGATGTCATTTCATGTTGAAGGCAATGTTTCTCATGTTGCAGTTGAGGAGTTCCTGCAGAATGCACAGCCTCTGTGTTGCATCTATTAGGCCATTCTACCACTTAGAAAACACTGTGGTGTTGAAATATGCATTCTCTGAATCTATCCTGGACTTCTAGGGCTCGAACATCTTCGCCATGCACCCCTTTTCTACTAGCGCTGACGACCTTTCCATAGGTGGCTTCCACTTGAACATTTCGAATTCCATCAACAAATATCTGTAGGTGAAGGTAACTCCCTTTTCTTGGGCTTCCTCGCAAGCCACTAGTAGTTCCTCCAGTAGGTAACTACACCAATTGAACACAACTCCATTGACGCAAAAGTATGCTACTAAAAATGCATCTAACGTGCATTCTTCTTTGTAATATGATCTCATAACCTTGCTAGCTATGATGTAATAACTCATTCTAATTGTCTCTGGTAGTATGGGATCAATTAATGTTGTGCGTCCCCCCCTCTTTGTGTTGAACCTCTCATAGAGGTTGGGATCTCCTTTCTTTTTGTCGTGCTTACTAGGACCCTAGAATCGTTTCGACACATCCTCACCTTCGAAGGATAGTCTGATAAGATGATGGATGTCTTCAACATGGATTGGGTACCACCTATCTAAATAGAGACTTCGGTCATGCACCCTACTGATCAGGAATTTGGTGCACCGCGCAACCTCACCAGTGGTACCAAATACTGGCAGGTCTCTGCGATTCATGATAGTCGAGTTGAAGAGGTTGATAAATTCTTGCTTTTGCATGAACTGTATGCCTCCCATATCATATGGAGCCATATCCTAGAAGACATCTATGTTCATCTGGGGGAACAAATTTGGATCTGTTAATTCAATATAAAAAATCTTGACCTGCTCCACCTTCCTTTTGATATCACCAATGACCTCGACTCGAGGGTCGTAGGGATCGTCTGGCATTGCATCTTTAGACATGGAGATTCAGATTTCTGTGGCTCTCGACATTATGGATTTTGAGTTATCACAACTTATGCGGTGAAATAAGGGCTAGGGGTCATGACTATGGGTTTCACACTTGCACAGGATTTCTCTCTCTTCAGAATTCAAAAATTACTAAGTTCTTTTGAAAATGATGGGTTCTATGGCGAGTTCTCAGAGGCTTATACTCGGGATTAGTGACAAGTTTAGCAATAAATGTTGTTCATTATTTCCATATGGATGCAACTTGGATCTGAGTTGTCTGATGGGATGAGTTAATGGGGTAAATCTTATTAGATGATCTTGGAATTTACTTGTACACGTTGGACATGGACGTGGCTAGTTTCAGACCTTTCCATTTGATGGGTGGGAATCCCAACACGAATACCGATGGTATCTTTGTGTATCGCAGATTTATGGCTTAACTAAATTCGGATGGGGTACCATAATGGAAGTAAAGGCTATGACTAGACTGGGTTCATGTGGTCACATGGACTTAGATCATATTCAGACTCATTCTTCGTCCAACCACAAAGTGGGTCCCCGTCACATTAATGACTTTCATTTAATGGATTCTTTGCGCTTTTGATCCTGCACTGTTGATTCAGCCGTTCTGCATCAACCAACACTTAAAAAAAAAATGAAATACGTGTCGTGACGCAACACTGCACACATCGGGTTTATTAACTAAATTTAAAAAAAAAATTAGAAAACTCAAATCTAACTATTATACATGCTTCTTCGGACTAGATAAATAATTCTTCTAGCTCAGTTCAAAGACATATAGGGTTTTGGGCGAGCGCCATTCACCCATCCTGGCCACAACATACCATCCAATTTTGCAAGTCTGACTACTCCTGAGGGTCAGATATCCAAAATTATAAATGGTCCCAACCAATGCATGTGAAAATGGCGAGGATACTTCTGGTACCGACTATCATAGATTAGAACCTTGTCTCCATGGGTAAATAATTTGGTTCTAATGTGCCTGTCATGCCAAGATTTTTTCCTTTCTTTCTCAATCGATTGATGGAAGTCTACTAAAAAATTGGTCTCTTCAAGTTCTTGTAACTCCATAAGTCTCTATGCAACGGATTCTTCTTCCCACATATGTGTGATCTGTGCGATGTACAAACTTAGAGTGATGAAGCCTACAGGAACCAGTACCTCTTTCCCATAAACTAGTTGGAATGGCGTGTACCTGTGGAGTTTTTTTGTGGTTGTCCTATAAGCCCATAGCAATGATCGAACTCGATCATCCTAGTCTTCCTGATTTGCACAAAAAACCTTTGTTAACCCTCTCTCTAGAATCTTGTTGAATGCTTCTACTGTTCCATTGGCCTGCGGGTGGTAGGGGTTTCTTTTGTGATGTTGGATCAAAAACTCTGTTGTAAGATTTTCTATAGTGATACTAATGAAATGAGCTCCTTGATCACTGGTTAGGATCCTAGGACATCCAAATCGAGTGATAATATTTTTTATCACTAAAAATTCGTCAGCACGTGGTTACAAGAACTCAACAACGTCAAACAGTGATGAAGTCATTCATGGACTTGAATTAATCTCACAACATTCAAAAAGGGCAAAAAACTATATAAAGTAGTGAAAAATTGAAGAGCGCTTTATAGAAGTTGAGCATGCATGAACATGCACGAAACAGGAATGTAGCATGCGCGCATACGTGCACGATGCGCGGTTGTTGGCACAAAAATCCGTGCACCTGCTAAACGATGCATTTATTGAAGTGGTTGGCCTCCCAACCACTTATGGATCAGCTCCCAAGCCGATTTGACCCTCAAATCTGAGCTGAATTTGAATGGTAGGCTGGTCAAAGACCTAATAATGCCCTAAATGGCCTCTTTTCACACTACAAAGTAGTTACACAAAATCCCAAAGCAATGCTATAAAAAACCATGAATGCACCTCATTTTCTCAAGGAATTTCATGTAATGTTATGTTGCCTATATTGTTTTAAGGACTCCATCCTTGACAAGATCACTTTGGCACCATTTCATTGAGCAATCCACCTCTCCATTGAGTGGATTTGCAAAGGAGTTCTTTCATCACCATTTTCATTTTTCTTGTTGTAAGGAGAGCAAGCTTGTGAGGGTCCAAGAGCCTTCCCTTGGAGGAAGAAGGGACTCATAGTCCCCTTTCTTCTTGGTGCTTTGATTTCATCAATAGATCAGCCTAAAAACATTGGTGATATTGGTCTTTTGTGTTTGTTATCTCTATATTCCTATGCTTATGATTTTAGTTTGTATTAGTTTAATTCTTTCTTATAGTTTTGTTTTTCTTTCTCTAACCCTTTCCTCTATAGCTGTCATGCTCAGCAAGACCCAAATGGGCATGTAAGCACCTCTTATTTTCTCACCAAGGTGACGAAAAGGGTGCAAATAGATTGGCGACTCCACTGCAGAAAGGTATCAAATTCCTACCTCATTTGGGTTTATTTTGCTCTCCTTTTAGTTTTTTTAACTTGCAGGTGCACAAACCGGCCTCAGCCGACCTACTAACCAGTCAATTCACAAGAGAATTGAGAGAAATCCATCTGGATTTTCTTTCTCGACCATTTGTTACAGGTGTGCGGGTATTCTACCCTACAGACATGCATCGTGCGCACATGCTCTTAAGTGACATCCTTTCTCTGCACGCATGCGCTTTCTGACTCATTTCTGTTCGCGCACCTGTGCTCTGTGCGCCTCTGTCTACACTAGGGGCCGCATATTTGAACAAAATTTTACATGGTAAGTTCTTGGGATGTGGGGAAGGCCATTTTCCTTCTTAAAAATGATGTCAAAAATGTTGTAAAGCCACATTACACTTAGGCCCCTCATCATATAAAGGGGTTAGTCTAAAAACACACATAGGCACTTAGGAGGATAAAAATCAATCTCCCTTCTTTGCTTTTTGGCCACATGGATGGCTTGTTTTGACTTACAAACATAAGTGGACAATCATATTTAATCACATATAACTCACATTTGGGACTAGAAGTTGAAGTAACAATCATTGAGTATGCTCTTCTCTCGCACTTCCAAGCGATCTTGAGAAACAGAAAAAGATTGTGAAAACAATCTCATCTCCCTTAACAAAGTTTTAAACCTTTAGGAGAGGACAAAAACCCTTTTTGGGACCCCTCTTAGTTTTATTTTTCAAACACATTTTAAACTTGTAATGGGCCCATACATGCCCACATGCTACAAAGATAGAATAGTGGTTGAAATTTTGCTTTCTTAGATCAAAACACTAGGAGAGTTTAAAGGTTTGTAACGGGCCCATACATGCCCACATGTTCAATCTAGCATAGTTTCATGCTTTTTCTAGATTACATCACAATAGGGAGTTAAAGGATAGTAATGGACCCACATGTCCACATACTAGCTTCCTAGGGATTTTGAATTCCGCAAGGTTGTACCAAAGACATCTAGCTAATTAGGTAATCACACTCTTGTAAGGACCAAGAGAAGTCCACATGCAGCAAGGTGACATCTAATTAACTAAAATTTGGCACACTTTCACTCACACACAAAAGTCACTTCTCACTCACATAGATTCTTCTTGAAACATGTAGGTCTGAGTAAGTTTCCTCCAAAGGGATTCCGAAAACACCCCATCTTTTCTTGACAGGACTATCCACTCCCATTTTTTAATCAAACGAGGTTGGTTTTCACCCCCAGCCTCACAAAACAAATTCATCTAAAATATTTCTAAAAACTCACTAAGTTTTCCTCCACAGGAGGTGCCAAAAGAATTTTTTTAGTCTAGGTAGGATTTCGAGGATAGGTATCCAAATAACTCCCCGTTATCTAGTTCTCACATTGTCAAAAAATAGAGGTTGTCAAATAGGGAACTTAAAATCCTCCAAGTCAAGTGTTCCAATCACCATAAGGCAGGGAGATACCCATGAAGGGTTGAAGGCCGAGGTCCGGTTGTTCTGTGTGTCCCCCCTTGAGGCACCCACCTCTTGGATGGGATCCAGCCCGTGACCCATTTCTTAGGCCAAAAATCTAAATGTTGCACTTTGACCGAGGTACCTAGTGACCAACTTTGGGACATCTACCCAGGTGGAAATTGTGGGTTGCAATTGCACCTTGATTGGATTTTGTGTGGCTATTGGGAAATATCACCAACTCTTTCGGGATATGCCCCCTTTACTCCTCATTATAACCAATTACTTCATCCTTCACTAGTATCTCTTCCAATAACTTCAGACCCCACTGTCGAGTACTATTGGAAGGTCCAGTGCTATTTGAGAGGAAAGACGTTACGTCTTCTAGGACACAAGCATTTGCTTTCTTTTGTTTCCCCCACGTGGACAAAACCCACTTACCCACATATATGTTTCTTTCTCATTTTATGTATGATGCACATCTGATTACAGTTTGATTTGGATTTATATATTGTGTAAACATTCAATGCAAAGACTCTGGTTTCTATATTTCTCTCACCACTTTTTACACACATTCACACAACTAGTCCGATATCATAGGGGAACCACAGAACCCCCATCGTTCACGATGCTTGCTCAACCTCCATCCTATCTTAGGGGGAGTATCTGGTCATACCCGCTCATCGATACCTCCTTCCCACACTCCTGTGAGTGATACTATCTTAGGATCAGCTTTGCTAGGTTCTACATTACTTGGGTCTACTTCCCAAGGTCATCCATTCACTCGCTCTCCTTTACACGGAAGCGGGGGACCCACTTCCTCTCAAGGAGGGAGCACCAACCCACCTAGTCCCCATCAAGGGTCAGGTTCACAACACACTATGGCTGGAAATAACCCTCCCACCCCACTACAGATGCCATATTTGGCCTCTCTCAACATACCAAATCTCACCAAACTCACCAATGATCCTATATTGCATGACGCCACATGGCCTACAATGCTAACAAAACTTCCTTCAGACATACCAAAGTTTGAAGGGAAGGTAGGGGATGACCCTGCCAACCACGTCATGACCTTTCATCTATGGTGTTCTTCCAATAGCATTATGGATGATTCCATGAGACCGCGATTATTTCAACACACACTCACTGGCCCATCGGCTAAATGGTATGTTGAAGAAAAATCAGGGTCCCATGCAACCTTTGAGTCATTGGCCAAAGCATTCTTGACCTTCTTCCAATTACCCATCTACCATGACAATGGTCTAGAACTACTATCTAACTTCAAACAAACCTTAGCCACACACATCGCTGACCACATTCATGAGTGGCGTAGGCGACATAGTTTGTGTAAAGAAGAAACCACCAAGCAACAATGTCTTGATTGGTTTCTTAGATCACTTGTCTCTCTCCTTGGAAAGGATGTAGCTTCCACCTTCCCTCAATCCGAAGAGGAAGCCATCAATAAGGCCCAACAGTATGACCTCATCTATGCACAGTCAGGGTACTTGTACACGGTACTTCCTGATCTTCCAAAACCTGTGCCATTTGGCCAAGACAAACCTGAGATGTCTCACTCAGTGGATGGACTAATTGGTGCCACCACACACCATGGTCCACAACCCCAACCACCATCGATGTATGTAACACCTCAATACCCGCCGGCATACGGGGGCACTTCTTATTACCCCCCACCCCCTTATCAACAACCATACCCTATTTCTATACCTCCACCTATCAGTGGACCACCACCGACACCTCCCATGCATCCACCACTTCCAACAACCAATGGTATTCCCTCAACATTAGCTTATAGTACTAGTGAAAGCACTACTCCTTCCTATGTACCTTATGGATCGGTACCACCAAAAAATCCATACTTCCCATTTCCTGGTCCTCCACAACCTATGGCTCCCCCACATCCTCATGCGGGGGTAAATTTTGTTCAACCCTTTGTTGTTCAACAATACCAAAGTTTTGAACAATTAAATATAGCCAATCCGACCCGTTAGTCGAATAATGCAAAACAAGGAAGAAACCTACAAAATGAAAATATAGGACCAGGAGGGAACATCCCCCACCACCATCCCATTGGGGGCAACCAATTCCAAAACCCCCAAGGGGGCACCCATAACACTCCACCATGACAAGGGAAGAACAACAATATTAAAATTACCTTCCCTTGCACTATATGTGATGAGTATGGACATTATACTCATCATTTCCCCTAAATTCCTAACCTCCAATGGATGAGGGCATCCATGCACTCACAGGGCCCTCCGACACCATCTATTCCTCAGAAGGCCCCACAACCATATGTGCAACAACCCCCCCCAACTGCACTGTAGAACCCCATTCCATACCAAGGTGTGATGACTACACAACAATTGATCAACCCTACCCCACCACAAATGGGGCAATATGCAACCCCGGGTACCACTCAACCTAGGGATTCAGTTGATCGTAGTATCTTCCTCACCAATGAAGAAATCCTTCTACAAAATCGTAGTCATCAATATGGTATGCCTCTTGACTCTATCTCAACCACCTCAGACACACGGCCAGTTACCGGAGGACAGCCATTGATGATTCCACGTCCTAATGCGGAACCCATTCCTTGCATACCACGTATGCCTTTACAACGGAATGTACATAACCTTCATGCTAAGGCTGCTCATAATTATAGTCTGGTTGATGAATTATCCCAGTCTCCCATAGCCATATCTGTGTTGGAGGTCCTCCAAAACTTCCCATCACAGAGAAAATCCTTGCTTTCTGCCTTGGGGGCAATCGACACAGCTGACACCTAGCTGATCATATTTGATTCAGATAATGGAGGACCACATCTTCCCACCCAAGTAGCCTTCCAAATACCAGTTAAGATATGGAACACCACAGTTTATCGGTGTATCATCGATGAAGGTGCATCCACCTACATCATGTCTAAATACATATGGTAGAAACTTGGCTCCCCTGAGCTAGTACCTTCTACCATCACCCTTCGAGCTTATGACGGTCGACCAACCTCTTCCATAGGGATTTGTCAAAATGTCCCCATAGAACTTGGGGGAAAAACCATCCTCATTGACATTGAAGTTATCAATGCCTAGCTTGATTACAATATCTTGTTCGGACGCAACTACATGCATGCTATGAAGGCAGTCGCCTCTTCTGTGTTTCATACGATGATGTTCCCCCATAATGGGAATATCATCACCATCGACCAACTTAAACATTACAAACCTAACCATTCCGCCAACATCGATAACATCCTCCCCCTTGTTCATGTTAGCATGAATGCTTTTCCAGTTGCCAACAATGGCCCTAGATTATTCCAAGACCCACCCATGGTGGGCACTTGTTAGGGAACACCACCATTCCTAAACCCATCTTTTTCAGCACAAGTGTGTGTAGTTTCCTCTAAAGGAACTGACATGAAGGATACCCTTCCTTCTAGGGAGGCTTCTATCATATCTAACGTCCCACTAGTCATAGAGCTCCCCCCTCATGAGCCTCCTGCAAACTCATTGACTCCACCCATTCATGAGTTCACCTCTCCCCAGAGCCATATCCTAGTTTGGGAGACATTCCCCAAGCCATTACTCAAACCCCCTTCTTTTACCCTCCACTAGTCATACAAGCTTTCCAAGTAGCCACAACGCTTACTCTCCCTAATATGGTGTTGGCAATTCCAGTTTGGTATTTACATCCACCAACGATGGTTCCTCAACCATCCCTTTCCCCCCAAATGGAAGGAATCCCAATGAAGGTTCCCATTCTTACTCCCACCATACCCTCTACACCCCCAATTACTAATCCCCCTACCACAGTTGGGGGTAGGAGAAAGAAGAAAGAGCCCACAGCTCCACTTCCTCCACACATCCCCCCACCTTGCACACTATGTGAGAAAGACGGAAACCCAACCCACAGATGCCCATCTGTACCTAATTTACGGAACCTCATTCCACTCAATCTAACACCATCATTGCTCACCACTATAGCAAGTACTGCTGCTACCTCCCCTAACTCAAGTAGCAAAGGGCCGTGAACCAAATTCACTTGCGCCATATGTTCTGATTATGGCCATTATACACACCATTGTCCATCTATCCCATACGTCCGCCACACATTAGCTGTGACACGCCACACATGTCTTCCTGAGTTTTCTCTGACACTCCACACCAATGCTCCTGCGAATGTGATTTATTATACTTCTTCATCAATCCTCGCGCAAAGGGGAAGTACATGTCCTCCCCCCAAATTACCACCCGATCGCCCATAGTATTGGTGCACTTGGAATGGCATTATGGGCCCACCGTCCATATCTAAGCCCTTTTCCCCACGTTCATTTTCTTTTTGTACCGGAGTCCATAAGCTCTGTTTTTCGAACCATTTTTGGCCACTTACACAACCATTTTCGTCGGGTGATCATTTTCACTGTTCCCTGGCGGTGCATCTTTTCATAACACACTTAGGTACGCATGCTCATGTTCAAAATTATCAAATAACTTCTCATATTTTCGATTCTCTTCAGATATTGTTCACTTTGGGTATTTGGTTGTTATGTGTACAGGTACTTGCTCATCATTCATCGGCATAATCCCTTCAGGTATATACTCAGCACTGGCATGTATTCTCTCCCGCTGTATTGCATTTACATTTCCAGTCACACCCTCTGATATTGGCCTTTAGGATCCTCATTCCTGGCTCTGCAGTACCCACGCCTCCATTTGCATCTTCGGTACTATTACCCAGTAGCATTCTTACCCACATGAGTTGTCCCATTCATAGCACCTTTTGCCACTTTTTTGACACTCATGCTGTTTTTCATTACCCTTTAGGGATGGGAGTCCCGATAGTCTTTCATCATGTCATGAATCAGCCACATACTCCTCCTCATTTTGCTAGCTTTCCCACACAAACTCCCAGATTATCTCTTTACGGTTCTATTTTTTACCTACACCTCCGCAGTATCATGAACCCTCCATTTCATCCACAATCAGTTTGCCCCTCTGCAAACCCACCTTCATTTCACCTACCTCATACAGAAACTCACTAATGGGGGCCCCACCCTTCATCAGTCTTCCCAGCACATCATGCCCTACGTGGGCCACCCATATCACACTGGGGCACCCATTTATGTATTTGTACATTTCTCCCCAATTATTCGTTATTTATTGTACAAATGCCTTTATTTCCAGTCATTACATTCTCTTTTTCTTCGTCACCTTTGGCGACTTGCTTCCTTCTTTTTGGCCACACGCAACCCATGTCACCCTTGATTGGAGCATTACTTATCATCTTCCCTTGCCGACATCATCCATATCTTCAGAGAACCCCATAGGTCACTTACCTCTACCCTATGAATTTGTTCACCTTGTCTCACCTCTGGCACAACTTATCACCGGTCTTGTTGTCCCCATGACACTCGACCTCGTTACACAGTTGCGGTCACTTTTTATCTCATACATCCTCCAACCAAGGGAATTCTTGAGTCTTCCTAGTTCTTGACTTCATCCATGTACCTCTGCCACTTCCTCACCTCAGTAGATTTCATGAAGCTCTTTGCTTCTGGGATTCGCGTCCCCTTTTGTCGACATCAGCACCATTTTTCGGAAGGGCGACAGTGTCTTGATTCTCATTCTCCACTCAATGAGAGATCTTGGATGGTACAGGGTGAAACACCATTGCTCCCTGCTGTCGTTGACCCCCATAACATTCGACGCCAACACCTTCTCATGTTACGGTGGGTCTTACTTTGCCACTATTGCAGTTAGTTCTTTTATTTTCCAAAGACCTCTGAACTTGGCAGGGTTATCAATGCCCACATCATCGCTGCTACTTATTACCGCGATCAATGCCTATTATTCAGAGCATGTTCATTTGCAGAATTGTCTTCTTCCTCTATCACGACCGCCCTCGAGGGCGCTGCAGTTGTCTACAGCAACACTTCAATCATCTTTTTTCAGAGTTATATGACACGAGCATGGGGCATGCCCACCTCATTTGTACACAGTTTTCTATTTTACGCACCTCATAGAAGGGAAGGTCCCACCGGTTCCTTTCTCCTCCAAAGGATTGCTCTGAATGATCCCACTATTGCTCTATCCTACAACAACATTCTCAGTAGAAGAAACATTGATGGATTTCGGCTATATGTATGCTCCTAACCTCATCCATTAGGGGGCATTTGTTATCACTAAAATTTCGTCAGTACGTGGTTACAAGAACTCAACATCGTCAAACATTGATGAAGTCATTCATGGACTTGAATTAATATCACAGCATTCAAAAAGGGAAAAAAACTATACAAAGTAGTGAAAAATTAAAGAGCGCTTTACAGAAGTTGAGCGCGCACGCACATGCATGGAACAAGAATGCAGCATGCGCGCATACGCGCATGATGTGCGACTGTTGGCGCAAAAAGCCGCACACCTGCTAAACGGTGCATTTATTGAAGTGGTCGGCCTCCCAACCACTTATGGATCAGCTCCCAAGTCGATTTGACCCTCAAATCTGAGCTGAATCCGAATGGTAGGCTGGTCAAAGACCTAATAATGCCCTAAATGGCCTCTTTTCACACTACAAAGCAGTTACACAAAAGCCCAAAGCAATGCTATAAAAAGCCATGAATGCACCTCATTTTCTCAAGGAATTTCATGTAATGTTATGCTGCCTATATTGTTTTAAGGACTCCATCCTTGACAAGATCACTTTGGCACCATTTCATTGAGCAATCCACCTCTCCATTGAGTGGATTTGCAAAGGAGTTCTTTCATCACCATTTTCATTTTTCTTGTTGTAAGGAGAGCAAGCTTGTGAGGGTCCAAGAGCCTTCCTTTGGAGGAAGAAGGGACTCATAGTCCCCTTTCTTCTTGGTGCTTTGATTTTATCAATAGATCAGCCTAAAAACATTGGTGATATTGGTCTTTTTGTGTTTGTTATCTCTATATTCCTATGCTTATGATTTTAGTTTGTATTAGTTTAATTCTTGCTTATAGTTTTGTTTTTTGTTCTCTAACCCTTTCCTCTATAGCTTTCATGCTCAGCAAGACCCAACTGGGCATGTAAGCACCTCTTATTTTCTCACCAAGGTGACGAAAAGGGTGCAAACAATATTCTAAAAAATGAACCTAGTAGTAGTATCAGTTGAACAATCTTGAACAACTGCTGCTTCAGCCCACCACGTAAGGTAGTGAGTTGCGGTGATGATGTACCTATCCTTTGAATGCTTGGTTCTGGGGTTTATCAGTCCTATGAAGTCAAATTCCCACTTCTCAAATGATTTTAGAGCTCGAATTGGTTGAAGTGGTAATTCATCTCGTCGTGATGGCTTACCTACTCTTTGACAAAGATCACACGATCTAACATATGCCTTTGAATCTTTGAAGAGAGTTTGCCACCAACATCCAACTTGTATAACTTTTTTCATAGTGGCCTTCCCTCCTATGTGACCTCCCGCAACTCCTCTATGGCATTCCTAGAGTATATCCTATTTTTCATGATCCAAGATACATCTTTTGAGGATACTATCTAGTCCCAATTTATACAACTGTCCTGCGATAAACTGGTAATCCGCTGCTCTAAGAACCATATGGTTTTTTTGAGTTGTGGAATATGTTTCTGGGAAGGCCCCTATCCTTAATAAGATTGATATGTCCTCCAGGTACTCTGGTATGGCCTCAACCCAAAACAAGTATGCATCTAGGAGTTGATCGTCAATTGCTCCGCCAGTCTCCCCTGAATCCAATCTAGATAGGTGGTCAGGTCCTACGTTGCATCTACCACGATTAACAATAACTTCAAAAGAAAATTCCTGAAATAATAGCAACCACCTACAAATTCTCCCTTCTAACACAGGTTTGTTAACTAGATATTTTAATGCGGAATGGTCAGTAAAAAACTTGAAATGAGAGCCTAACAAATAATGTCTAAATTTTTGCAAAGCATATATAACATATATCATAGTTAAACCCTCCCTTATTGTTGTTGTTTAGTTTCTCTCTACTTGTGACAGCTTCTGACTCACAAAATAGATAGGATGATCCATTTTTCCATATCCAGGTTGCGTTAAGATAGCTCCTAAGGTAATTCCAAAAGCGTCTACATGGACGTGAAATTCATTTTTCTAGTTTGGGAATATCAGAATCAGCGTTGTACTGAGATTTTCCTTTAGGATCTCGGATTCTTTATCAAATTCTAGAGTCCACTGGAAGTTTTTGGCCTTTTTCAGTAGATTTTCCATAGGTACAGTAATGTTTTCATATCTTCTGATGAACATGTGATAGTACCCTGTGTGTCCCAGCGTGGAGAAAAACTATTTTGTGCTCATAGGTGGTGTCATGTTCACAATAACTGCAACTTTGGCTGGGTCTACCAATACTGCTTCTCGATAGACTATGTGGCCCAAAAAAGTCCCATGTGGTACACAGAAGATACACATTCTGATATTCAATGATATCTTCAATTCTCTACATCTGTCAAACATCAAACATAACAGTGCTACATGTTCCTTGAGCAAACTATATATCGTCCAATCATCAATATAAACTTCTATAAACTTGTGAATAAACTCTCTGAAAGATGCTATTACAATCCTGGAGAAAACTAAAGGGGCTTTCATCAAGCCAAATGGCATCACATTGTATGTGAAAGATCCCCATTATGTTATGAATGTGGTCTTCTTTTTGTCTTATTCAATGATCTTGACTTGGTGGTACCCTGAAAATACATCTATGAACGAGTATGCTTCCTTCCCCACAACTTGTTATAGCACCTCATCAGTAAAACGTGTTGGGAAAGGGTCATGAACACAGGCATAATTGAGGCTTCTATAGTCTACACAGACTTTGATATCATCTTTGTCTTTCTTGCTTTGGATGACTATTGGGCTGACCCATTCTACTTCTTCTACTGCAAAAATTAGTCAAACTTCCATTATATTGTCCGTCTCCTTCTTAAACTTCTCTTTTACTCTAGGGTTAAGACGGTATGGTCTATGTCTCACAGGCTTGGATCTTAGTTTCAATTCGATTTTTGTTTCTCCCATAACTCCTTTGATTCCCTTCAATTCTGAAAAAATGTTTGGGAAAAAATTCTGATATTCCCACAACAGAATCTGTATTTCTTGACTATTTTGTTCATCCAAGTAGTCTCCCACCATAGCTATATTATGTTTCTCTGTGGTCCCTATATTGACCTTGCACAATTTTAATGGGTGATTGTAGGAACTCTCACTCTGACTGGGTATGGTGTTCTAGATTTATCTGTTCCCTTCTTTCTTTTTAATGGCTAGGCTTTTCAATTCCTCTAAGTCATCCTAGCTTTCTGAATCCCTGCTAATATTATATCATTATATAGGATTCTCGGTTGAGGTTAGGTGAAGATTAGTCTTAATTTATTGGCTATTTTTTGGACATACCCCTAAGTTTGATTTCTAATTACCATTATCTGTAAAAATAAATTCTTTAATCTTTTGCAGGACTACTTCAAGCTCAAGATACTTACTTGTAAATGATAAGTCCTTGCAAAAATGAGCTACCAACATCTTCTAGTCACTAGTGTGTCTTATGGTTTCCTCATGTATGAACCAAGCTTTCGGGATTAGACCTAGAGAGTGGGGAAATACCTAAACCCAGAAGTGAGAGAGAATTTCCACAGCTTACCATTGTGTCACGCATTGTTCGATATGCACTTTAGGATCAGATTCTCTACTGAACAGTTGCGCAACTTGGAAATCTGTCTGCATCTATGCTTCCAACTACTGCTTGTTCTAAAACCTATATTTGATATCTTGCTTCACAACGTCCTAATATCTGAGTAAGGATTTATGATTGGACCACCATCTGGAGGGGGTGTCCTAGAGAGTTATATCTAGTACTGATATTATTTGATCCTATACTACCTTTTCCTCCATGCTGAGCAAAAAAATATTGAGTCTTGAGGTACCATCATATACTGGATTTTCTCTAACTTCGGTCCCAACCCATCTGGTTTCTTTGATAGTTACACATCTCCTTGAGATTTTTTCATACGAACCTTTTTGCCAGCTATCAAAAGCCAATTCTAAATCTTTCTCTACTGACTGCATGCTTCTCCAACTTACTGATCCATCAGAGATGGGATTTATGTAATCATCTCTTGTTCTTGTTGTTACAATGTACAATTGATCCAATTCTTCTCCCTTCATATTATTGTCTGTTGGTTATGTATATATGGGTCCTACATATTGATCCAGGGGTTGAGCTACCTTGATTCTATCAGCCTCAAAGGTCATGGTCTCTTTCTTTAAGTCAATTACTGCATAGTTGGCATAGGCCCAATCAATTCCAAGTAGAGCAAGGTAAGGGTTCTTATCACCCATGATTTCAATCACTTCAAAGTCAGCTACGGTATTTACTCCCACAACATCTATTTCCACATTCTCCAGTCTTCCTATGGGGAAAATATAGTATTGGTTTTCCATTCTTAGCTAAATTGGGGAATCTGTCAACCTATGTTTTCCTAAGGCTTCCCAGGTATTCTTAGGAGGAATGTTCACATCGGATCCTAGTTCCAACATGACATCCTTAATCTAAAATTTGTCTAACTGGGATACTAGTTTGAATTCTTTTCCAGTTCATACTTTTGTTTTCTATTCTCTCTGAGTATTCTTCTCAGGAAGATTAGCCCTTATTCCTACTTCTATGGGTTCTTCATTCCCTAAAACTAGGTATAGCGCATTGCACAACATTTATGTTAATTGATCGTTCCCAAGAATGCCAAAGAATAATTGAAACCAAAGGTTGACTACATTTTGAGGTTTCTCAGGTTGTCTCGGTGTGACTACAAGGTTTCTGGGTGTAGGGGGTGAAGTAGGGACTTGCGCCATCTTAGGGTAAAAAATAGGTTGTGGGATTTTCTCTCGCATCTTGGGGCTAGGAATATTCTGAAATACTTCTATGGAAACTTTAAAGAACAACTTCTATTTTAGAGGGTCATACCTGTTGTTTATGGATAAATTCATGAGTGCGGACACAGACCAATCTCCCCAAGATCTACCTGGATCTGGAACAAACCGTAACAGAATACTACTCTTTCCCTAGATCTAACTATTGAATGAACTAAGAGAAATGGATAGTGTTCATACCTTTTGAACGCTCTCCTTTAATCTATGTTGTTCCTCGCTCTGCTCTGATGCTCTTGTGTCGTCCAATCACAACAACACAAACCAATCACAGCAAAGGCATTAATATATTCAATACCTAGTCTATACATGTGATCAAGGAATCATGTAATAAGATGACATCATCATTATGGGAAAGGGACATATTCATATATTGCATTAACTGAAAGAGAAATATACAACCTGATCCTTGATGTCGTAGATCTCCTTTCGATGGATTCTAGCTCTGACACACACACTTGCTCATGCATGAAGAAGTTCAACCACCAATGATTACTTGTAATGTCTTGCTGCTGTAGCTTCAATCCTTCATACAATCTTGTACCAGTTCTCCTATCAAACTCTAGCTAGCTTGCTTGCCTTGTTTTCTTATTAACTTGTTAACCTTTTCCATAAGCAATCTCCTCATTATATAATAGAAGATTGATTAGTTACTTGGATAGGGAATAATCCCAAGATATCTGGAAAGTCAGTACTTTGCCAACAATTCGAATTCCAACTCATCCTTCTAGAAGATTCCTTCTAGAAGAATCGAGAATTTATTCATTTTCTCCCTTAGAAACATGTCCGTACCCTAACCATTAACACAGTGCAGAAAGTCCGCAGTCCAGCTGAATGCAGCCTACGGAAATTAAGGATTTCCGCAGGAGAGTATATAAGCAGCCCGCGTACCATTCTTAAAATATGATTTTGAGAAAATGATAAATGTAACCTTCTTATGGAAAATGTTCTTAATGAAGAGTTTGATCTTCTATCACCATGACATGATCATGTTATCATCCCGATAACCAAAAATGTGGATAACAGAATGCCCCCCAAAGTCGGAGAGTGGAACCAGTGACAGTCGATTGACTTTGTAAGTTGCATGTGTGTGTCAAGAACTAAAAACACATCTAATCGGAGACCTGCAAACATTCAAGCATCAGCAGAGTATCATATATATCCATTCTGAGGTAGGCATTCCCATACTCAAATCATAGACTGACGGCATAATAAACAAAGGTCATGGCCACCAATCATACACTGTGGATCCATGCAGTCGTAATATAGCACAGCCACTAGAATACACTGTGGATCTGTGCGACAAATTTTTAATCAAGACGACATAGCCACGAAACATACACAGTGGATCTATATGTCGCAAATTACATACTCCATCGCAACCTGGACCGTAAAGACAATATCCAGGGTCTTCAATCTCGTCACCCAAAGCACGAATCTGACCATGTGATTACATGTGTCGAAGTCGAACATGGTAGAAACCACTTGATTACCGGTCATTAATGTATACCGTTAACAAGTGCGAGGGAAATCACCATTGATGTCAATGAATCCCAAGGTACTATAGTACAGTCCATTAATTGTGAATAAATGAGTTGATGTCGAACAATCAACGGAATCTTTTGATCAGAGGTCAATGATGTAAACCTACTGTCACAAGAGAGAAACTTGCCATTGAGGCATGCAAGTTCCAAGGTACTGAATAATTTCTAAGTCTCAATCCCGGATAATGTGCTGATGTCGACGGAACAAGACTCATCACAGGAGGACCTTGATGTATCCCCCATCGGTGACATGAAAAAAGTAACTGAGTTTTAAAAGTGAAACAGAGTATGTGGCAATTGGACTTTGGACACAGGGAAGGCCGACTCGAAATGAAAAGATAACTGCAGATGGCCGACTCAATAGAGGTTTCAAATGGACAGCTCTTGAACATATGGATGACACGACCAAAGATTTGGCAGCATTGACTCAAAAACGACACATGGAAATACCTTGCAATCAAAATCAAATGAGAGACAAATGGATTACCCAAACCGGCTTCAAATGATGAATAGGGGGTGTCATGTTCAAGAGCGACACTTACTGCCAATTAATACAAAAGTGAAACATATCCCTTTCCCAAATTTTCCCCCACCATTGCTGGCAAGTACCTCTTTATTTTTACGC
>ML810583.1:55711-66624 GCA_009831015.1 Picea engelmannii | reverse complement strand
CTTGCTCATGCATGAAGAAGTTCAACCACCAATGATTACTTGTAATGTCTTGCTGCTGTAGCTTCAATCCTTCATACAATCTTGTACCAGTTCTCCTATCAAACTCTAGCTAGCTTGCTTGCCTTGTTTTCTTATTAACTTGTTAACCTTTTCCATAAGAAATCTCCTCATTATATAATAGAATATTGATTAGTTACTTGGATAGGGAATAATCCCAAGATATCTGGAAAGTCAGTACTTTGCCAACCATTCGAATTCCAACTCATCCTTCTAGAAGATTCCTTCTAGAAGAATCGAGAATTTATTCATTTTCTCCCTTAGAAACATGTCCTCACCCTAACCATTAACACAGTGCGGAAAGTCCGCAGTCCAGCTGAATGCAGCCTGCGGAAATTAAGGATTTCCGCAGGAGAGTATATAAGAAGCCTGCGTACCATTCTTAAAATATGATTTTGAGAAAATGATAAATGTAACCTTCTTCTGGAAAATGTTCTTAATGAAGAGTTTGATCTTCTATCACCATGACATGATCATGTTATCATCCCGATAACCAAAAATGTGGATAACACCTGTCTTCTTCAGGTGTTTCTTTTTGGATTTGAGGAAGAGTATCAACATCAGTTCCTATCTTTTCTCCTCCTTGAGTGACGATATTGAGGTTGGGAAATTGTCCCTTAATAACTCTCTTGGTTTCTGAAATGATGAGGTTAGTTCCTCGTTGTCGTACCCTATCTTCACATTTTGCAATTAATTGTGGGAAGTCTTCATTTGCATGCCCATTGGTTCTGCAGCCATGGTCGCCTTGGATGAGGATAGTTCCTAGCCATGTGACCTTTCCCATCACACTTATAACATATTCTTGGTCATCTTCCCCCATTTCTTCCTCCTTTGAAGTCTCCTCCGGCTCCACCTCCTTGACCTCTTGCTGGTCCCTGAGGGTTTTTATTCACCCTGAATGTTGTTCGGTCCAACCTGTCTGCAAGTGCATCCAACGATCTAAATTGGTTGATAGTATGTGTGGTAGATGCGCAGAACTCACAATGTACTGTATTTGGTACTATCAAATATTTATGCATAATGGGGCACTGTCTTGGCCCATGCCCATGGATTCAACAAATATCACAATACTCAACTACTGGTGTTGCTTGGCTCCTAGAAAAAGAATGATTTGGGGTGGGGTTATGGAATGGTAAGCTCATAGAAACTGTTGGAAAACTGAGAGGGGAGGTGAATCAGTTGTTACCGTGCTTAAACAATTATGCTTATTTTAAAATATTTATAAGGCGGTCAATGATGATCACAATAATGTAGGGAAATAAACAATGGCACATTTAGCATCAGTCACATATATGAGAAACACAGAGATAGATATTTCCCAAGGAAACCCATACAGGGTAAAAACCTCTTCTTCTTTATATGATAAGTATTATTTACATTCTTTACATTATCATACATATGAGCACCAACTCATTATGAGGCTACAACCCCTGTTTTGCAAGCTGCAACTTGCTGAGAGCACCAACTCTCTATTTTTCTCTAGCACCCACTAGAAGGAAGCACCAACTCCCTGGTTTCTCTAGCACCAACTAGAAGGAAGCACCAACTCCCTGTGTTCAAGAACCCAATTGAACCTCTAAGAACACCAATCCTCCCTAGCACCTCCCAACCACCTTGGATTATGAATATGAAATACTGAAACCTATTACAGTGATATAGTGTTCAATAACAGCTTACCAATCTCATCACTGTTCTGCAATATTTTGCTACCCAGACTTCCTCACTGTCTTCCAGCATGCATCCACTGCCCATTATGTTCTTCTGCTTTTTATGCTCTGTGCGCCATGTCCATTCGCTGCGCAGTTCTTCTTCTGTTCTTTTCAGTTGTTGCACGCTGGTCCTTCTTCATGCATGAATCACCTTCAGCAACAACATCCACAACAACTCCAACAACAACAACCACCACAACAACACCATCAACGATCACAAAAATAACCCCCGTCTCTTCTTTTGTTCTACATACTTATTGCCTCTATGCTTCTTGTGCATACAATATTCACCATGCCTCTGCATGCTCACCCTATGCCTAACTCATCCACCACTCAAGTGCTATTTATGATCATCATAATAAATCTTCAACTTCTTCAGCGGTTTTTACCACGCATTCAGCATCACTGGGTGTTCTATTGAGATTCCTCAGCTTCTCTGGCAGTTTCGACTTGTCCTAATCTACAACATAGTCGAGCTTTTTACCTCTATTTTCTAGTTACATACTTTTAACACTCATCCAGCTGTCAATCCTTCTAAGAATCATCTTCATTCACTAGAAGAAGCTTGGAGACACTTCAGCTCCTCTGGCGATCACACAGAAGTCTCTTTGAATCCTTTGGTAGAAACCATCAGTGGTTTCCAACAGTTAGACTGCGAGGGGAAAAATTATCCCTTCGATCATGATCAGATTTCCCAGCACCGTTGGATTAACTCTGTCATTATTTATTCGTTTCGCACTTTCGCAAGTCAGGGATTCACCGATGAGACATATTGAGTTTCCATGTCACAATTTATAAAACTTCGAAACAAAGTTTTTCTGCACTGGCTCCTTCCTCTATATGACCATGTCCATGACCAAACACTTGTACAAAAAGTTCTTTTCGTGAATTCGCATTTCGTGAGTTTGGATATGAGGCATCTCGACTCTCCAAGTCACAATCCCTGAAACCCCGAGATGGAGCTGAGATCAATGGTCCACGACCTCGATGAATCTACTGTCTAGATCTCATCATGAATTCACATCTTGTGATTCCTTCGATGGAGGTCCTTGTCACTCCAAGTTGTGATAGGCGAAACTCCGAAATGAAGCTTAGATCAATGGTCCATGATTTTGATGAATCTATGGTCCATATCTCATTGTGAATTCTCATCTCGCGATTCCTTCGATGGAGGTCCTTGTCACTCCAAGTTGCGATAGGTGAAACTCCAAAATGAAGCTTAAATCAACGGTCCACGATATCGATGAATCTAAGGTTGCGATTAAATGACGATTTCACATATCGCAATTTCAATGGTCATATTTCTTGCCTCTCCGAGTTGCGAGTCATGAAACTCCGAAATGGAGTCGACAGTCTAGATCACACCTTGATTTGATGGCTGCGATTAAATTGAAATTTTTCATATCATGATTTCAATGGTCATACTTCTTGCCTCTCCGAGTTGTGAGTCGCAAAACTCCAAAATGGAGTCGACGATCCAAATCACACCTTGATCTGACGGTTGCGATTAAATAACGATTTTGCATATCAGGATTTCAATGGTGATACTTCTTTCCTCTCCGAGTTGTGAGTCGTGAAACTACAAAATGGAGTCTCGGATCAACAGTCTTGATCAACACTTGATATGATGGTCATCAGGAATTGTAAATGGGATCCAACGATCAGAAATGCTACTTCTCCTCCCGAGCTTACTTTGTTCTGCTTACTCTGATCTTGCCATTGCTGATCTTTTCCAACAATCCTCTGCACTATCTCTTCTGAGCTTAATCGAATCTTCTCTGCAGCGTCTTCTCATAATGCCCATCTATTACATACTTTATGTACTCATGCCATCTTCATTGTTGTACTTGCCATCAATGACAAGCATTAGCTATCTGTTAAATATTTGCGAACAAAAACTTGCGCAACCCCTCCCATGGGTCATGGTGGGGGTACCATCATATTCTTAGGGGGTCCCATTTCCCTCATTCGTGGAAATTCGTTCATCATATTTCCTTCTATTTAACATCCCATGCACTAGACATTCGGTCATCCTGGTCTAGGTATTGTCATCTCTTTAATTTTTTCTACAAACGATGATGTTTTCCCTTGTAGGTGCACCAAATTCGCATCCATTGGGGGTCTGTTCACTCTCAGGCTCCCAGGGTATCCCACCATGGCTTCAATCTTCATCGATTGTTCTAAGGCATATGTCAAAGTGGTTATCCATTGTTGCGTTAAAGGAATCGAGATCAGAGGTAGCAATCCCTGAATGAACCATTCCCTTTGATGTTATGCATGGATTGGATGTGCTAACCTCCCTATAGCATATTTAAACTTTTGGTTGTATTCCCAAGCTGATGCACCTTCCCATAGCTGGATCTCACGCAAATCAGATAGAGCCTGTTGTTCTGACTGAGGTAGTTTAAAATATATTATGAACCTTGTCTGTACCTAGACAAGTGTGAACGCTTGACCTTGTATTCCTGGCACTCCTGGCCCAATGATATTCATGTACCACTTGAGAGCGTGACCTTTCAAGGTAGTCTGGAACTCGACCAACTTATTCACATACATAGTCCCTCTAGATCTCCAGATTGCTTCGCACAAGAACCAATGTTGCTCGACATCTTCATCTCCCTTATCCGAAAATTCTAGGTATCAGGAAATTGAACCTC
Source organism: Picea engelmannii (assembly GCA_009831015.1). Classification (NCBI taxonomy): domain Eukaryota; kingdom Viridiplantae; phylum Streptophyta; class Pinopsida; order Pinales; family Pinaceae; genus Picea; species Picea engelmannii. Next base: position 62,201 of record ML810583.1, on the reverse strand, counting down.
CTGGGTGGCCAGCCATTGTTGATCTTGTTTCTCTTATCAAAATGAAACCTAACAGTCCTTCTTCCGGTTTATGAGGGGATCCCAATATCCTCCCTATACTCGCACTTCCTAGATGTGACTGGTAGAATAATTTACTGGAACAAAACTATCATGAGAAGGTAGAATCTAACTTGCCACTTGTATAGAAGACACTTGGTGTATGGACGATTCGGGGCTGGCGCCAATGGCTTCGGGGCAATTTTCTTTGATCTCGGGGTCTCATTTTCTTCCACTAGAGAAGCCTCTTCACCTAGATTCCTGATCTCTCCTAGCCTCTCCCTACCCCAAGAGAGAGTGTTTACACTGCCATCTCAGTCAAGTACATAATCATTATCCCCTCCTCCATCAATACAAATTTAATCCATAGGGGGATTTCTCTCAATAGTCTTCCCCTTACGTATTTCTTTGAAATCACCTCTACTCACAAAAACGATTGGTGGTTCTCAACTGCAAAATCAATAATGTATCCTTCTAATGTGGTATTGACCCATAAATCAATCACTCGCATGACTGGACAATCCAGCTGATGAAGTGCTGCGATATTTTGTGTCCCAAGTACATTTCCTCTTGACTTATTGTTGGAACTCTGGAGCTTCTTGGAGCCTCTTTATCTAGTGGAAAATTTCTTCCGGGAACTTAACCTAGAATATATCATACTGGTTGTGGGATCTTTCTGATTAAAATACTTCTTCACGAGTATCCTCCACCAATTTTCCCTTCAGCTCCGCTTCTTTCCATACCAAGGCGTCACAGTTTCTTTCCCACCATTGGTCAATATCAGATATGTGAATCTGTGAAAGAATCCTCCCTACAGGTTCCCTTTTTATGCAGGTCCCAAAAATAAAACCATTTTGTTGGCGCAAGTTTGATCAGACTGGGGTCCTTCTCAGGTTACCAACAAAAGGTATTGAATAATCTAGAGCGCTGGAATTTTCATCTCCTCCCAAGAGAAGAAGCCTCACCCGAAGTGATTTTGAGACAAATAGATAGGGAAGGGTAAGGAAAAGACTTAGGAGGATTCACAGAACCTTCAGGATTCATCCTGATCATGCACAAGACATCTAACTATCAAACAAATCTGAACCTCATGTGTGCAAGAATCAAACCTAATTATGTTGTAGAAAAGCATTTAAACACATAAACATTATGGGAAACTTATAAACCATAAAGAAGTATTGTAATGCATGAGTAAAACACAATAAGACACAACATGTTTTGAAAATTTAGATCCTTCTTCATATTATCTTTGGAATCTTTCTTCATTACAAGCTCAGATACATACAATAGTGCTCTATTACAGACTATTGACTCTGGACTCATGTCCCAGAGAGATACTCTCAAAAGGGGTACAGATTACATTACAGACTCAAAACTTTACTTGACTCCACTAACAAAAACCCTGTAGAGAGGGGAATATCAGACTGAACATAATCATAATTTTATCGAACAATAACAACAACCGAACGAATCAATCGACAAACAATCCTTTTACAATCATGTTCATCCCTATATATAAACTAGGTTGTATCTTCTATCTCGGCTTTCATGTTTTCTTGTTCTGTTGAAATCACTTTTTCTTAGCTGGCGTTGCGCTATCCTTTCACATCTTATTTCTGTTTATCTTTCTTGTTATGTTTTCCATCTTCTTTTGAAGCTTTCACAACTCGTTCTAGGCCAAAACTTGTGCAATTCCTTATCCCAAAAATGAAGGGCCCAACATGTGCTACAACTAAATCCCTACCTCATGAAAAGGATTATGTATCTCATGGTTGACATACTCTCCCTTGCTATCTGTTTGGAGGAATTTGATTTTTTTTCCTAACTGTGTCTCAACAAGGGCTTTGAAATCTTTGAGGTGTTGAAAGACCTCTGATTTTTTCCTAAAAAAGAAAATCCATGTGAAGCATGAGAAATCATCAACAAAAATAAGCACGTACCTTGCTTTACTAATTGATGGATGCGGAAAAGGGCCCATGAGGTCACTATTGATCAGATCTAAAGGAGAGGAATCCTTTTGATTCTTTCCTTTGTCGAATTTCTCTTGAGGATGTTTTCCAAGAACACATCCCTCACAATTTCCTTTGGAGAAGTGGATGTTGGGTAGACAATCAACCATTCCCTGCTTTCTAATATTTTTGATATATCTGAAATTTAAATTCCCAAACCTTTCGTGTCATATCCTACTTCTCTCATCAACATGGGTAAGTAGTAATGTAGAATCTGGTTCAATAAATTTAGAAAATGTATAGAGTCTAGATTGATGATTTACATCACTGGTAGAAACACTAGAATTGGTTTGCATGTCATAGATATCCAGTGCATTAGGTGTGAATATGACTCTCTTCCTATGCCATAGTTTTCCATCTGATACATAGAGAGAACATTGATGAAAAGTTTGGGAACGTAAAGCATATTCTTAAAGCTTTCGTTTGTGATTTCAATTCTTCCTTTTTCAGTGACCTCGACTGGAGATTTGTCCCCCATCAGAATAGGATGACCTTTGCATGCATCCAATGAAGAATATACTTCTTTTGTGGAATCCATGTGGTGTGGTTCACCTGAATCTATGATCCAAGAATCTAGAGAGGAGTTGATGGAAATCAAGGCATGGCTAGAATTTCCTTTCCTGGGATTTTGATCTTCTCGCTTCTTCTTCTTGGCACGCTCGTGGATGCGATATCCAAGGTTGTTTTGTTGAAGTATTTGGGTTATTAGATCTACCTGTTTCTGCATACATGTATATTCTAGATGAAATCCTTTATGGGAGTAAGTGCATTTCTCCCCTTTTCTTCCCTTTCCACCTTTGGATCCGGAGGCATCGTTGAAGGGTTTAGAGTACCCTTCCTTCTTCATATCAACATTTTCTTTCTTTTTTTATTTGTGTTTAGATTTCTAATATTGATGACCGCTGCCATCTTGCACACTGAGTGTATGCGCCTTTGGGCCTTTTTTTTTCCCATATTGATGAGCTTGTTTTGCTCTTGTGTCAAAGACTCAATAAGGCCTCAAGAGAGGGAATCGTCTAGGTAGATCTAGGGGAGAACATAACTGAATGGAATGTCTATACAAACACTACGTATTCATGACCAAATTTGGAGAGAATGGTGAGAACCATTTTTTTCTCACCCATAGATTTATCAACCTCACAAGCCTTGCGTTGCGACAACAAATCCTTATATTTGGTAAATAAATCTTGGAGATTGTCAAAGGTTTTTGGATATAATGTGAGAAATTCCACCTTGTGCATGTGTCCCCTCATCTTGTCTTGTTTTCCAAAAAATCCATTCCATGGTGGTCTAGGCTTCATTTGGGGTTTTACAGGAGGACATGTGAAAGAGGAGTTCAGGAGAAATGAGACTACAAATTGTTCCAAACGCTTCATCCATTCGATTTAGATACTTGGATTTTTCTATGGTTGATATTGGTTTTTTCTCTTTGTTCATGGTTAAACTTTATAATCCTCTACCTCGAATATTCATTATCATCTTCTCCTTCCATGCAAATAAATTGTACTGTGTAAGAATGAATTCTTTTGGAAATTCCATTTTTCTGCTGTATTCAATCTTCAATACCTGTAAAAAATAATCTGGTGTGTCTTTTTTGTAGCAATCCATTGGATATTCTACCATGGAAATGTGTTTAACCGGCACAACATATATCTATCTAGAAAATGGCATACACAATTTGCAGATAAAATATGAGAAAAGAGAAGAAGGAGAGAACAAATAGAATAATTCTCATTAACCAAATGAATGAATGATACTTTACACATTATATACTCTATATAACTCAACTAATACACACTGGAGGAGAATAAAATGCACCAAATTGGTGGTATAGAGTGATATGGACACACACCAATAGTTACGAGAGTAAACTGCCACATGGTCTAGTTTCTCAAATAGTTACATGAGTAACCTGCCACCTAGTCTGAGTTAACTAGTCTCTCAATCTTCAGTTAACTGGCTAAAAAAGAGTGAAGTAAGGAGGATATCAGGGAATCATGAGTAATGCACTAGTCTAGTGATGATCCGAAGGACAATGAAAATTATATGGTGATGATCCCAATGTTTCATGGTGATAACCCCAATGTGGCATCTAGACTCCACTCAACTGATCAAACTAAAGTGTGAACTAAAGAGAATATTCTCCCTAAAATATATTAGAATGAATAATGACTAATAAACATAAGGAAAACCTTAGGAAAAATAAATCCTAGGTGTGTATGAAGTATATCAGACAATAATCAAGTTAAAAAAGACTCAAGCACCAAGAAAACAACTAGTGTTAGCCAAGTGTCAGCATCTAGATTGCTTTGATTTGTACATAGTGTTGGAAATATGGCTATAGCAGAGATGACGCAGAATGTCAAGGTTGTCATTGATGGAAATCGGTTGGTTATTGTCATTGATGATGGCAATTGGTTGGTTGGTTATGGAGCACGCACAAGAGAACTGGCAGAAGAAGCTAGATGATGACAGAGCAATATCCAAGTGGGGATGTTGAGATTGGGTTCCACTCGGCAGAAGAAGCTAGATGATGTCAGAGCAATATCCAAGTGGGGACGTTGAGATCGGGTTACTCTTAGCGATTTGTTCTACAAAGAAGAGACCCATTGCGTTAGGTTAGTCAAGAAAAAAGTTGAATAAACCCAAACCCACTTGAAATGTTTGAAGGGCGTTAGGTTATTCAAAATCGATTCAAGCGCCATAAACCCATTTTAAAATGTTTGAAGAGTGTTAGGTTATTCAAAGCCGATTCAAGAGCCCCCATTGAAACAGAATAGAGGCAATGGCAAAGATAGATGCAACCCATTTGGCATTCCCGTTCAGCCTTCACCCATGGGGATCTTTGCTGATAAAAACGCACGCCTTAGCCACGGCCATGACTAGCAGCAACAGTTACCAATCATTTGTTTTAAGAACCACACGAATGGTGCCATTCACAACGTGATTGGTGTGGACGGTGCATCAAATGGATATAATTCACAATCAATGGAGCTTAACATTGCTCAATCTGGAGGTTTTTTCGGTGGTCCTTCATCTGCTTAACAAGTCTGGAAGATTTTTCCAGTTGGGTTTCTCTAATCACTCTAGACGGTGGAAGGACTTTTAGTCTAAAATTAGACTGGCAGTTAAGACAGGAAGAACACAGTGTTGCATGATGTGGCATGCGTAGAGGAGGCATGCAAAGAGCCATTTCAGAAAATCAGGGAGAATGATGGCATGCGAAAAGCAGAAGAAAGAATGAAATAAAGGGAAACTGCAGTTGGAGTTGAGAAACGCAAGGAAAACCTCTGCATGTGGTGAATCTATATAATGCGCTAGAACAGAGATGAATAGTTGTTGTTGAAAGTGAGAGCGAGAGAGAGCTCTGGATGTGAGAAAAGGAGGAGGAGAATCTGCGTCACAGGAGAAGAAGTTGAGAATGGGCTGCAGAGGACAGTGAGGCAGAGCAGTAGATCAGAAATAGTGAAGAATACAGAGTAGATCGGCAGAAAGGGTAAGCAAGCTATATCAGAATGAACCAGTTGATTTGAGCAATATTTATTTTGGTAAATAAGGGTGGTAGGGTGGTTCTAGGGAGACGTATGTCTCTTTCTCTGCAAGTGGGTGCTTGTAGAATCTGAAGGTTGGTTCCTTCACTCAGTTGGTGCTAAAGTAAAAAGGAAGTCGGTGCTTCCACCCAGTGGGTGTTGGGATTCTGTGGGATTTGGTGCTCTCATCCAGTTGGTGCTGGAAATCATAGGTTGTAGCCTCTATGAGTTGGTGCTCATAAAATATGAGATGTAACGCAGTTGGAGCTTGCTTAGCATCTTAAGAAGACGAGGTTTTTTCCCTGGTTGGGTTTCCTCTTGAAAAATCTGTGTCTCATACTTGTGAGTGAATGCTGTGTGTGATTGTTATTCTTTATGTTATCTGCTTTATGTTTATAACTCTGAATTTCACAGTAAAGACTCACTGCCACTAAGATTAATGATTCAAGATTAAAAACAAGAGAAATTTTTAATAATCTTCACTAACTGATTCACCCCCCCCTCTTAGTTAGTTCATACCTGTAACAATTGGTATCAGAGCAGGTTCCTTTAGTGTAAGGAAGATCTTGCAATGAAATCATGACTAGCCATGATGGTTCAACCAACAAGGCACCCATTTTTAATGGCACAAATTTTGCCTTCTAGAAGGTAAGAATGAGAACATACTTAATGTCTCTGGGAGCAGATGTTTGGGAAGTAGTAGAAACAGGATATACAAAACCAACTATGTTTCTGTCTAAATATGAAAAATTAGAGTTCACCTTTAATGCAAAAGCTATGAATGCTATTCTCAGTGGTCTGGCTGAATCAGAATTTGTGAAAGTGATGAATCTTCAAACTGCTAAAGAAATGTGGGAAAAACTGATAAGTAGCTATGAGGGAAATGAGAAAGTTAAAGATGCCAAGCTACAAACT
>ML810583.1:0-46608 GCA_009831015.1 Picea engelmannii | reverse complement strand
GTGTGGAGGGATAAGGGATATGAACATATGGAGGTGAGTAAACTAGTGAAGGAGTGAAGTGAGAGAAAAACGAGAGAAAAATATAAGTATGGGAAGAAGAGGGAGTAAGGGGAGGAGACATGGAGGGATAAGGAGATAAGAAAATTTCTAAGTATGAAGATTATAAGAGAAGAGAGGAGGAAGGAATGTGTAAATAAAATTTAAAAAAAAAACTAAGTGTAGAAGAGAGGAGTGGAGGGTAAATGGCGAAAAATTATAAGTATAGAATAGATTGTAAGAGAGGAACAAGAGAGGAACACTTAGTGCAGAAGAGTGGAGAAGAGTGGAGTAATGTAGCTTCAAGAAAATTGTCGAGTTCCAAGAAATTAATGAAAGTAACTTGTTCCAATAGATTAAGATATAGGTCCCAAGATATTAATGGTTCCAAGAGAATAATTGTAAACATGGATTCAAGAAAAAAATTAGCTAGTGCACCAAAGTATCATGGAAGCAAAAAACATAACAACTAAGACCAGAAAATTAGCAGTAAAAAAGATAGACATGAGGCGAACCCGATCTCTCTTCCTGGCGAACTGTGAAGGCATATGGTTGGCAGCATGTCAGGAAGCATCTCTTTGCACAATCTCTTGATAAGGAATCAAACATAAGATCCATGCACTTCTTGAGGATTCTCTAGTTGTGAAGCTACTTGGCTAGGTCCCTCCTCATCTTGAAAATCAGGGCCAAATGTTCCTCTGTGGGACTACATGATTTGGGTGGGTCGTGGTTGTCGAGAGCCGGTTGCATTGGCATTTTTGTGTGTAAATCCTTGTTGGGTGGGTCACGACTTTCATTCTCATTCCAGAATTCACCCCATTTGATCCCTGGGTCTTTCACGTTGGGGTCGACAGATTTATTGCAATAATATGACATCATATGATGAAGTTCCTCCTCTACTAGACAACCTATCATGACAAGCTCCTGGTAATTCAAGTGGAATTCGATAATTTCTTGTGTCATATGTTCACCACCAGTATTCTGCAAGTGATTATGAATCTCTTCCCAGTGAGGAGGAATCTCCTCCTCCACTATACACTCCATAAGTGGGCACTGGAATAGGAGAGTGAATCTCTTCCTGGGAATCCATGCCCCAATTTTGATTAGAATGGGGAAAATGGGTTGGTTTTCTTCCTCGAAAAGGAGAGAGAGAAGCAAGACAAGTGTGTCGGTTCCTACCTACATGACTGTAGTAGGCCGAACTGCACTTGGGATTGCCTCTCTCACGAGGCATGGAGAAACTAAGCCTATGGGGGGAATAATTCATAGTGTAAAGGTAAAAAATGCTTGGGATGGATAGAAGGAAAATTATATAGGCCTGGGAAATCCAAAGCTTGACAGTGAGGGGAGAATGAGAGATTGAGGACAAAAATCAGATATAAGGGAAACAACGGGGAAATATCTATGTGATGGTTAGTGAGGTGATGGTTGACAAAAATCAGATATAAGGGAAACAACGGGGAAATATCTATGTGATGGTTAGTGAGGTGATGGTTATGGAAGCCATGAATGCCAAAGTGTTGTGAGAAGGAGGCATCGTACCAATACCAATAAACCAAACTTGAAGCACCATTAGAGTTTTTGAACTGTACTGACACTCTAGGCTCTGGCTAGAGTAAAGTGATATGAGGAGGATGCTAACGGTGAGGGGATTTAACTACCCTTGTTTCCAACGTGCCATTTGACATGCAATCTCTATGTGTCACCCCATCTGAGGGTACTTTGGTATGTCAATCTTACTATCTCATTCTCCTCTGATTTTCTTCAACCTATTGTTTGAAGGAAGGTTCTCCTTCTATATCTTATGATCATTCATGTAAATGCGTTTTTGGATAAATGTATCCACTAATATTTAATTAATACTCACATCCTTTTGGATATTTTTTTTGAAGGATTCATTTAATGAGAGAATCATTCTAGCAAGAATAGAATCTCAATTGTGTATTTTTCATACCTAAAAAATTAAGGCTAGCATATCTTCAATATTTCTAGCCATAGTTTCCCTAAATCCATATAGTAACTCTTGAGCTCCTTCAACTTTCTCATATTTATAAGAATTTTCTTATAGATATTCCTTTGGTAATAGCAAGGGTTTATGTAATTAAGGGTTCATCATCTTCCGAGAGTATTTTTCCTTTGATCTGTACTCTAGCAATTTGGATTTTATTAGTATCATTATCATAACTTTCATGGTAAATAGTGACATAGTTATCCTCAAATGTGTGTAACTCTTATTTCATTAACTCATGTGGTATAACCTGGGTATTTTCCAATTGCATATTCACCCAAGAAGGAAACTTATTATTATCATCATCAATATCTATATCATTCACAATTACATCAAGTTCTCTAGTATGCACTCCTTCATCATCTTTTAGAGATATCTTCTTCTTAATAACAAGTGAAAAGGGTTGTCAATTTCCCTATTTAGATTTATTAGGGTCTTCGCTATCTTCACAATCACCACATTCTTCAATTGCGTTCTTCCTTTTTCCTCCTACATATGAAAAACAAATCTTCTTGGGGGGAGTTGATATATTTATAGAAAACTAACTTACAAATCCTCCTTTTTCACTACCTAAAAATTTTCCTCTCTATCTTCCTTTGGGGTCTTGGCCCATCTACAACTCCATGAATTTTATTCTCTTGGAAGATTTTATTTATCAACTATGTGTTGGAGCTAACTAGGGTATGAACATCATCAAAAAACATTAGATCCTTAGTATTGACACCAAGTCTATGTGTTGGATTAAATACCATACTAGTTATTCTATCCTTTATATCATACTCCTCATTTTCTTTAAATTATTTTTCGTGTCCATTTACTTTGGGAAAACATATGCTTTGATTGAGTGAAATCATGAAAGTTTTGAAAATCCCTTTGGGATCAAAACCACTAACCACACATTATTGCTTCAAATAAAATGATCTAAAACCATGATAAATCTCAGACACATGTTCTATGATTCTAACATTGAATCCCATGAACTTTAAAGGGGTGGTGATGAACTAATTCTTCTTCTTATTGTCAAATAAAATAGGCCACTTATTATACTATATACATACCTCAATTGAAAAGAATCAATCACAAACACATTTTAGAAGGAAATTGGGCTTTCCTTTGAATCCATATAGTCTAATATAAGTGAAAAATGCATCATAACAAATTTACCCTTCCCTATGAACAAAGTTTATGCTTCCAAGGTCAAATACTCATGTTCCCTCCCGATCAACACATTCCTAAACCTTCTAACAAAAGAATCCTAATCTCTATAAAAATGTAAAAGGGATTTGTGACTTAATAAAAATGGGTACCAACATTGAATTATGATATGTTAAAATTAATTTCTACTCTAACTTCCAACCTCTCAAAACAATTATACAAAACCAATGAAAAAACCAAATATGATGACATGAAAAACCTTATAGTCTTAATGAAATTTTCCAATTGATGAGCAACCTCATTATAAATGAGTTCATCCCAATCAAGAAGTGCATCCCTATGTAGAGTATAATAAATGACATTCATAGCATACTTGCGTACCAACATCATAATATCGGATCCAATTGTTCAAGCAAAATCCAAGCCAATTCCAATACAATTCAACCAACTCACTAATCACAATCTAGTATTATTTGGAATTTCCCACCATTGGTCATGAAATCCTTTCCTTCAAAATATTACTACGACCTCCCTATGAACATAAGAAATCATTAACCTCAAGAAGCATGAAAACACTTTGTAGGTTTTTGGAGGTAGATAATTGTTCAGAATGTTAAAGGAGCTAGATGTATGAGGCTCTTCCCTTGTTATTCTATAATCAAAAATATTTTCTTAACATGTAATTACTTGGCACACTAATGTACCCGTTTTCTAAAATCAAACAACTTCAAATGAAACCATCATTTTCCAACCATGACTTCCAAATCCTATTATCCTTTTGATTTTCCTCTTACATTTCATAGTATCATTTATAAGAGGTGGTCCAACGGAATTCTTTGTTATTATGGGCTAATGAGTTGATAGTGTCTCTACAAAAGAGCTCTAGGTTCCTTCTAGGCATCTTCTTCCTTTTCATCACATTTATTTGTACTCACCAAATATGAACAAAAGAGCATGTGCAATTAAATTTGTATTCATGCTTTGGAAATGAAAACCATCATATATTACAATATGATATTATATTCACCATAAACAATGTTTTTATCATTTAATTATTGATGTACCCTACCTTAAATGAGGATGTTGTTTTTCATTTTTTAAGGGACTTATTCATAACCCATAGAAAACACAAAAGGGCATGTAAAATGTGAAATGTGGTAGCAAGTGGACACTTAAAGAAAAGACTTCCTCATTGTTGACGGGCATTTGTGACACACCATCAACGAGAAAGGGAATATCCGGTCAGGGGTTGTATATTTAACCCAAGACATTTGGGATAATCTACCTTGACAGGTTTTATGGCTCCGTTAGCCAACTAGGATTCTAAAATAATTAAAATATGTAAACTAACTAGATGCACAATCCTATCAAACAATACATTAATACAATTGATTAACAAATAGTAGTATTATATAAAATAGATATGTACAATTACAAGGTTTAAATAAATCCTCTTGAAAATGGTTGTTTTCAACTAATGGATCAAAACAAGGTGAAAAATAAAAAAAGAAATAATTTTATACCATAAATGACAAGATAATAAACAATGAATGGATAATATTATAAATGATATAACGATAATGGAAAAAGTATTTAACGTTTTAATAATGTAATCATTATCCATTCGCAAATCAACAAATCAAACAAAATATAAACTAACTAACCTAACGTTGATCAACAATACTAAGCTATATTTGTCTTTTTGTGTTTGTATAAGCTCCACTTAACCTGTGTCAAGTATAAATCTATGACAAAAGAAGAACGATACTTCCTAAAACAACTCAAGGAAGTCTTTTAAGTTTCAGAATAGATCTGTGATGACAAAAAGACAAATAAATTTTATCTCATGTGACTTTAAAATGTCCAATAGATAAAAGTGAAATAAAATCCAACCCTCAACAAGTGGTATTATCAATTATACAACATTAGATGTAAACTCAAAATTTATCAATATATGACCAACCATAGATATTAAAGGAACCAAAATATAATGAAACATATAAATGAAAACACAACATGAAAAATCAGATGTAGAACAATCTAAAGCTACTTCAATACAAATAAAGTTTCATATTCAAAAATTATATGAGAAACAATATTAACATTGCATAGTCTACAAAAGTACAAAAGACAAAGAGTAAATTGTATCCCATATAGTTTAAGTATAATAAGTTCATAATAAGGCCCAAAATGAATTTTTGGGATAATAGACTCTTAAAGATTGAAAAAAATAATACATAAATGATAGCAATTAACCATGTATTGATAAAACAGACTAAAGCTAATTTAAATCAATGCATAATCAATTACTCAAAGAATACAAAGCTATTATAATGAAAACAAAACCATTTTACTCACAGGACAAAAGCCTTTAAGCAACCTGGAATTCCATATTCTTCTTTGAAAATACTGGTCCATTCTCCCAAAGATTCCAACCATCCGTTACTCCATTTGAAAAGAAAAAAGTTTACAAAAGAAATAATATACAAAAAATAAAGGATAAAAATCCTCCTCTCAATTTCTTGGATCATTTTGGCTCTGAACTTTCTCATATATTTATGCAATCAATGAACAGTCTGGGAGTCACTAATAATTTCTTCCACTAGAAAGTTTCCTCATAAAGAGACAAAAATATCTCTCAAATCGTTCATTCGTTTGTGAAAAATCTCACGATTAAGCTAAATGGGTTCATTATGTAGATGGGTTGTCAACCGTTTCTTCAGATTCCTTATAGTTTGGCTTAAACAAGTCCCGCAAAATCGTCTGTCTATTCTTGAACGCATTTCCAAATATTAATAAATTATTTGCAACAATCCAATATTATTTTTGGATCAATTATCTTGAACGTATTTACATCCATACCAAGCCATGATCAAATCCATACCAAATAACTAATAATAGAAACCTATGAAACAAAAAGAAATCAAATTAATAACCTAAACATTGTGAATAAAACAAAATCTAGAACAATAAAATTAAAATTAATTTAAACTAGCTATAAGTTATAAACATACAGTGTTTATATTTTCCTTTCAAATGTGATCTTAAAATTCTAGAAGCTTCAAGTTGATGGAGAGGAGAAAAATATTAATTTTTGGTTTTCACAAAATCAAACAAATGATAGATAATTCTTTATTTTTATTTTGAAATGAGATGTAAACTGACAAAAGAATTTAATTAATTAAACCTACCAAATGATTTTGTGAAAATGATTGTTAATGAGAAAAATATGAAAACATAATCATAATTTAAATGAAAGTAAACAGTTGATAAAAATTAATGTTTTTGTTTAAATTAATATTTCTATGTTCGTCTCTTCCTCATTCAAAATTGATCAAATGTGAATAAATGTCATAGAAACAATGTGTCACAATAAACATTCTTCCTGTAAAATCATTGTAATTAATCCAAGTCTTCAACCAAGCCATTCTCATAGCAGATAAATTCAATAAGGAATATGCAATAACAAACTCCCAAATTATGAAGCTCGTCCATCAACATCAAAACTCTATAGAAAGAAAAATAGAATGGCATTTGAATTTCATGAAACTCAAACCAACCTCAAAACAAAGAAAACCAATACCATTTCAATCAGGTCAAAGGGAAAAAATGAAGAATCCAAGTAAAATTTCGAGGGACCCTAGATTTTGATTAAAAATAAAGAAGGGGGTTGTTGGGGCCCAACAAATGGCAACTCATTGGGTGAAGAAGTTATCTCTGACCTATTAAAATTTCATCGCAGGGAAGAAGAATAAGACTTGGATATAATTTTAAGCTTCTTTGAAACAAATCCACTTTAATATTACACAATATTAAGATTAACTCAGATTTATAGAAAAATATCAGAAAAGAAGAAAATAATTATTTTACAAAGGATTATAATTCGAAGTTTTGTTTTAATCAAAGAGTCACGATGTTTATAAAAGGACTTCAATACCATTGATAGAGCAACTATTGTCAGCAGGCGTCCATAGCCTCGAAAGGGATGTCATTTAACCCACTCAAATAATTTAATCCCATCCAATAGTTGTATCCACATGATGTATACTTCCATAAAAGTTAATTTAAAAGCATATACATGTTACCTATCGACCCAACATTGCTTCATTGCCAGCAGGCCTGTTTAGTACCCCGATGAAGTTGTCTTGGTATCATGTGTGCATTTACTCGCTGCCAGCGAGCCTGTTTAGTACCCCAATGGGTTTACAGACACTTCCCACACTTAAGTGCTTCTAACCCTCTTATGCTACTTTTAAATAATAATAAAATTATAGATTTATTGATAGCAAAGAGAGCGAGGTGATACTGGAGGTTAATTGCAATACATATGAACAATTGATCATTTTTTTTTATTTTCTTTCAAAACTGGAAGTTTTATCATGGTTTAGAGATTTTAGATTTCGGTTAAGAAATCATCTAGAGAATGGGTAAGAACTTAAAATGATTCCTTAAGAATATGGACGACATAAAAAGTTTAAAGATCATCATAATTCTCAAAGATTTAAGCCACATCTCTGGTGTAATACTCTAACAAAGAAAATTTGAGGACAAAATGAAAGTGACAATTGACTTAAAAATAATTTTTTTGAGATATATCTTAATATCATGACCTCTTTGAACTATTTCAAATTGCTTGAAAAACACAAGTCTTAAAATGAATGCTTCCTTCGAAAATCGCTCTTTGATCATAAATATATTGATTCAAAAAGATAGACAAGAAGAAAACTCATTCAAAGCAATCAAATAAAACAAAAAACACACAACAAACCAAATAATATTTTATTAATGGAATTCAAAATTGGAAGTGCATAAAAAAAAATCGAAATAGCGAAAGCACACTTTCATAAACAATTTTGGCCAAAGATAAACCTGAGCTTTGGGATCTACTAGCATCCCACTGTAAAATAAAGGAAGAACTAAATCATATAAAATCTCATGTGCGAACAAGTGCTTTTCTTAAAGATAGTGATGCATAAGATGTTACTTTGACCAAACATTATTATTAAAAGTCACAGAAAAATACTTAACCGGGATGAGTGTAATTACATGCAGTGGTAAGCTATGTTTGGTAGGGTAAAACTAAGATCAAATCCCTACTCTCTTTATTTATGCTTCATAATATCTGAAATCATTGCAAGATGTTTCCAGTTTTGAAAAATAAACATTTAATCAAGACAACAGCAAAAATGTAAAAGAAAGGAATTGAAAGAAGATTTCCTTGACAACATTCAGAGGATGGTTCTCTTTTCATAGCCACATGCCTTCATAACTGCATTATTCAAAGGAAACAAAATGAAAAGGCAAGAAAAACCCAAAATGAATCTATTCCTACACCTACTATAACTTCTACATAGATCAAAATGCTAAGTAAAATCGTATTTCCAGTGCATCCACAAGAGCATCTTCAATCCTGCAAGGTATAGAAAGTTGAAAATTAGAATAAAAGAATGCAGTATTTGCAGATACGAAAGAAATATGTTATTCTTACCTCCTATATATTCAGTTAAAAAAAAAAGCAAGTAGGACCTTACCATTCTTTTCAAACTTCTTGATGTATGAATCCTCCATCCATTCTACAATGTTGTTGTGATATGGGTCATAATGGCATGGAAGAATGTAAGTAATTTTGGAAAACTTTTCAATATTATGGGGACCTGACATAACCATCAACAAAGGCTGAAGTGCCCCATCCTCCTGGCAATTCTCCAAGTGTTCATCAATTTCTTCACATGGAGGATCTAAAAAAAATCATGTCATGCTTACTTCCTAGATATTTAGGTAGAAACAAAATAATAACAATATCTTTATTATGAAGATTTTTTAGATACGAATATTTAATCCATTCTAAGATCCTGTCATAAAAATTAGGATGCAAACTATGAATTCGATGAACTAGATTTGTCAATGGGGAACACATCCTAAGAGGATTCATGACATCAATTAGATTATTGGTTTGAACACTTCCTTTGATGAAATGGACCGTTTCAAAACATGAAGCATAATTATTAAAATTTGAACTAACCAAAGAATGAATATGCAATGTAGAATATTTGATCTCCATAAGAATGAGTGCATTGTATTTTTCGAAAATAAATCATGTAAAATCATCTTGCCACGTGTATTTTTTCCATGTGAGTGATAAAAATGAAAGAGCGTCAAATCCGACTTCATAAATGTTATGTTCAAAATTAATTTCACCAAATTTTGGCATATCGAAAGGATCTAATTGTGATGGAAAAGAGTAAAATGTTGTGGGTAAAGTATCATGTCCACCAGAATCTAAGAAGAGATCAGGATATAAAGAGTAAAAGGAATCAGAAATGAGCACATGAAAATAATATCTTGAGCTATGATATTTAACAATAGTATTCTCAAGACATTCCTCTTCACTTTCCTTAAAACTTTCACTTTGTTTTGGTGATAAATCCTTCAACATAATATGATCATCTAAATTTGCCTCATGTATGATAGACAATTCAAATCTTTCATGACAAACATCTAATCTTTCCTATGGATAGGGTATGATTTGTGGATGAAGGTTTAATGTTTCTTCTTCAAATTGCGTATTTACAACTCTAATTAGTTTCATAGGAGTGTTAGAATACTTAAGATCATTTTCATCACCTAAGCGTTCTTCAATAACTGAATTTAAGTACTGATTAGAGAAAGATTTAGAAGAATATGGACATTTAACTTGACCCAACATCAAATATTCTTCCACGATGGTCGAGGACTGAATATACAATGATTCAGAGGAAAAACCAATTTGATTGTCAGTAAGAAACTTTTCAATAGATTCTACCTCCCTTGCTTGTTCAAAATTTTCGAATGGATTCCTCTCATCCTACAAAAAAAATTCTTCTCGCAATTGAGTGATAGGATTTGTAACGGATTCATCATTTGTGATTGAAAATGGTTGGATGAAAAGGGAACAAACATCGGAGAGGTGATTTAGTACAAATGACATGTCATCAAGTGGAAAATTACGAAGAACATGATGGATGCTTGTTGAAAATACCTCTGGAGATGAATTGTCATTGATTAATAAAGCCTGCAATTCTTCACATAATTGATTGTAATCATAGATTTCAAAAGCATCTAAAAATTCCTCTACAAATTGAAACCAATCAATAATGTGATATGCTGGAAAATACTCAAACCAATGTTTAATCCAACCCCTAAACGTAAAAGAGAACAATCTTCGTAAAACCTTTAAATCAGAAATATCATGCTTGATGCATTTACACCAAAACTTGTTAATATGGTCTTTTGTAGATACATCCCCCCCCACCATCCAAGGTGAGTTTGGACAAGCGAGAGACTATCTCATTGGGAATATCAGGTAATGAGAAGTGGAAAGCATGTTCCAACATAGTGATTTAGGGAGCCATGGGGAATTAAATACATTCAAAACTAAGACTCCTGCAAGGCCAAGTTGTCAGTTTGGCATGCCTTCTAGTGCATTTCAAGATGACACAGAAGAAAAATTTATAAATCTAGAATTATGACATGCTAAGGGGTGAAACATTTAATCATTAAATTTACCTCGACCCTCCTTCTAGAGTCATTTGTTGCTGGGAATTTATGACACACCATCAACGATAAATGGAAGATCCAGTCCGAGGTTGTCTATTTAACCCAAGTCGTTTGGGATAATCTACCCTGATGGGCTTTATGGCTCTGTTAGCCAACTAGGATTCTAAAATAATTAAAAGATGTAAACTAACTAGATGTGCAGTCCTATCAAATAATACATTAATACAATTGCTTAACTAATAATAGTATTATATACAATAGATATGTACAATTACAAGGTTTAAATAAAGCCTCGTGAAAATGGTTGTTTTCAACTAATGGATCAAAATAAGGTGAAAAATAAAATAAAAAAGAAATAATTTTATACCATAAATGACAAGATAATAAATAATGAATGAATAAAATTATAAATGATATAACGATAATGGACAAAGCATTTAATGTTTAAATAAGGTAATCATTATCCATTCACAAATCAACAAATCAAACAAAATATAAACTAACTAACCTAATGTTGATCAACAATACTAAGCTATATTTGTCTTTATGTGTTTGTATAAGCTCCACTTAATCCGTGTCAAGTATAAATCTATGAAAAAATAAAGAATGATACTTCCTGAAACAACTCAAGGAAGTCTTTTAAGTTTTGGAACAGATCTATGATGACAAAAAGACAAATAAATTTTATCTCATGTGACTTTAAAATGTCCAATAGCTAAAAGTGAAATAAACTCCAACCCTCAACAAGTGGTATTATCAACTATCCAACATTAGATGTAAACTCAAAATGTATCAATAGATGATCAACCACATATATTAAAGGAACCGAAATATAATGAAGCATATAAATGAAAACATAACATGACCAATTATATGCAAAATAGTCTAAACCTAGTTTAATACAAATAAAGTTTCATATTCAGAAATTATATGAGAAACAATATTAACATTGCACAATCTACAAAAGGATAAAATCCAAAGATTAAATTGTATTCCATATAGTTTCAGTATAATAAGTTCATCATAAGGCCCAAAATGAATTTTTGGGATAATAGACTCTTAAATATTAAAAAAATTAATACATAAATGATAACAATTAACCATGTATTGATAAAACAGACTAAAGCTAATTTAAATCAATGCATAATCAATTACTCAAAGAATATGAAGATATTATAATGAAAACACAACCATTTTACTCATAGGACAAAATCATTTAAGAAACCTGGAATTCCATATTCTTGTTTGAAAATACTGGTCCATTCTCCCAAAGATTCCAACCATTTGTTACTCCATTGAAAAGAAAAAAATTTACAAAAGAAATAATGTACAAAAAAGAAACGATAAAAATCCTACTCTCAATTTATTGGATCTCTTTGGCTCTGAACCTTCTCATATATTTATACAATGAATGAACAGTCTGGGCATCACTAATAATTTCCGCCACTTGAAATTTTCCTCATAAAGAGACAAAAATATCTCTCAAATCGTGCATTTGTTTGGGAACAACTTAGGACTATGCTAAATGGGTCCATTTTGCAGATGGGTTTTCAACTGTTTCTTCAGATTCCTTACAATTTGGCTAAAAAAAGTCCCACAAAATCATTTGTCTGTTCTTGAATGCATTTCCAAATCTTATGTCTTGTTGCTCATAAATTATTTGAAACAATACAATATTATTTTTGGATCAATTATATTGAACGTATTTAGATAATAAAATCAAACCATGATAAGATCCGTACCAAATAACTTATAGTAGAAACCTGTGAAAACAAAAGAAACCAGATTAATAACCTAAAAATTGTGAATAAAAGAAAATCTAGAACAATAAAATTAAAATGAATTTAAACTATCTATGAGTTCTAAACAAGCATTGTTTATATTCTCCTTTCAAATATGATCTTAAAATTCTAGAAGCTTCAAGTTGATGGAGAGGAGAAAAATATTAATTTTGGGTTTTCACAAAATCAAACAAATGATAGATAATTCTTTATTTTTATTTTGAAATGAGATGCAAACTGACAAAAGAATTTAATTAATTAAATCTACCAAATGATTTTGTGAAAATGATTGTTAATGAGAAAATGACGAAAACATAATCATAATTTAAACAAAAGTAAACAGTAGATAAAAATTAATGTTTTTGTTTAAATTAAGATTTGTATGTTCATCTCTTCCTAATTCAAAATTAATCAAATGTGAAGAAATGTCATAGAAATGATGTGTCACAATAAATGTTCTTCCTATAAAATCATTGTTATTAATCCAAGTCTTCAACCAAGCCATTCTCACAGCAGATAAATTCAATAAGGAAGATGTAATAACAAACTCCCAAATTATGAAGCTCGTTCATCAATATCAAAACTCTATAGAAAGAAAAACATAATGGCATGTGAATTTCATGAAACTCAAACCAAACAAAAGAAAAGAATATAAACTCAAACCAACCTCCAAATAAATCAAACCAATACCAATCCAATCAAGTCAAAGGGGAAAACACGAAGAATCCAAGTAAAATTCCGAAGGACCCTAGATTTTGATTAAAAATAAAGAAGGTAGTTGTTGGGGCCCAACACTCATCCACAAGATAAAGTCATGAAAAATGTGGAGTTAGAGATGTAGATGCAAGGGAAGAGCTTTAAAATCTTTATGGAAAATCAATGTAGAAAAGTGGAGGTTCTACATGCACAAGAAAGGGGAAGACACAAGGTTTTACACATCCACATGGAACTTTAGTGTAGGATGCAAAATTTGGAGGAAAGGTAATGTTACATGATCTTCCTCATCCATCTAGACCTTTCATACAAAATTTTTATTCATCCTTTGGAAATGAAAACCATCATATATTACAATATGATATTATATTCACCATAAACAATGTTTTTACCATTTAATTATTGATGTACCCTACTTTAAATGAGGATGTTATTTTTCATTTTTTAAGGGACTTGATCATAACCCTTAGTAAACATAAACACAAAATAAACATAAACACAAAAGGGCATGTAAAAATTGAAATGTGGTAGCAAGTGGATACATAAATAAAATGCTTCCTCATCCACAAGATAAAGTCATGCAAAATGTGGAGTTGGAGAGATATGTAGATGCAAGGGAAGAGATTTAAAATCTTTATGGAAAATCAATGTAAAAAAGTGGAGGTTCTACATGCACAAGAAAGGGGAAGACACAAGGTTTTACACATCCACATGGAACTATGTGGAACTTTAGTGTAGGATGAAAAATGTGGAGGAAAGGTAATGGTACATGGTCTTCTTCATCCACCTAGACCTTTCATACAAAATGTGAAGAAAAAAGAAATAATAAAACACTCAAATAGGTTTCGCATCCACATTGATGCAGGAGCATCTCCCAGTTCAAGTGAGCCAGCGTGGAATGCAAGTGGACAGCTGGACAAGTCAGCACAAATTTTTGAAAACACCTTGAAACTGTTGCACGAACATTAATGAGGAGATTTAATGAAGCACACTTGTAAATGTAATCGGGACCTTGAGCCATACACTCTCATCCTTAGTAGATAGACAACATTTAATATAGTTAATGCAGGTAGATAGGATTTTAATTTTAGATTAGACAGTTTTAGAAGGAAAGAGGGAAACGGGATATAGACACCCTCATTGTGCATTGTAACATAATTCTGGGCATTGAGGAGAGAAGCGGAGGGTTGTGGAAGAACACCCATGCACAGAGCTTGAATTAATAGAAGAAGTTGATTCAACTCCATGGTTTTGTGTTTGTTCTCTGTGTATGTATGTTGAATGCGATGCTCATGAGTATTTACTTCCTATTATGCATTTGTTTTACATGCTATATATGAATGATTTCTTGCTGAGTGTTTGAAATCTGAGAAAGGAAGTAGAAGAAATGAGTTTCAATTGTTTCTCTATCTGAGCAAGGATTCCTGCAAGGAGTGCAGTTGAAGTCGTCTGCAAGGAGTGCGTTGACAGAAGGCTCAGATAGTTTAACTCTTGTTCTCGTTCACTCAGAAGTGAAATTGGGTTATAGGAGCCATGCAAGGAGTGCACAGGCTAAGGAAAGTATCAGTTGTGAATCTGAGCGGAGTATTGAAGGGCTGTTGCTGCAGGAGTGCACAAATTCAAAGGTATCCAGCACTTGGAAGTGTCTGAGAGTTTCTGCAAGGAGTGCGCGCAAGAATTTTCTCTAAGATTCAGAGTCGTGAGAAAGCTCAGGGAGGATAGGCCTTCGAATTCTACTGAAGAACTGTGCAGAGAAGTCGTGATTGGGAGTTCGTAAGAGGCGTTGCAAGTGTGCACTCAGGTGGATAAGTCCTCATGGAGGAGTACTTGGTTCATTTCACAGAATTCATCAGGAAATATAGACGGACGGTATTCTCTGAGGAGAAACCGCGAATCTCCGTAGGTCGTGGGATCTTGCGGAGGTGTAAGGGAGATACGACATAATATTTCCTAAAGGATAAAATCTCAGGATGGGGAGAGCCATGGATCCAAGTCGGTCAGGGCCGTTGGATCTACACGTACATCGTGCATCGGGGTTTCATGGGTTGAAGTCCCATGAATATAGCAACAAGAATCACGAAATCGTGAAATGCGATACCCTGACGAGCTCAGAGCCATCAATCTGTTGGGATAGGTGGCAGGAACCAAGAGTCATTGGTATATCAGGGTTTCAAAAGTCAAGAGCCCGAGACCTTTTGAGTTCCAAAACAACAAGGGGATCATAGCCGTGGATCTCGAGAGGGATGTGTGTTAGAAGATCTGAAGAAGTTGGGGTTTGGAGTATCAGAGGTTTCGAGGACAATATACTCTTGCAATTTGGAATCGTGAAACGCGATATCCCGACAGCTAAAGGATAGTGTGGCCCATAGAAAAGTTAGTGGAGGACAGGTGGCACGAGATATCGGAGTTTCATGACGAGAAGTCCCAAAATATTGACATTAGGATTCGCGATCCCACGAATTCCGAAGTCCAGATGGGATAAGGGATCGTTGAAAAATCAAAAAAAGCGAGCTCATCATAGTTTTGGCATATCGTGAGTCAGGAGTCGGTAAAGTGAATTTCTTGATATCGCAAGTGGTGAAATCACGATAGGAGAAGTCCCGACAGGCAAAGGAGGGGTCAGCGTTGACTTGCATCGGGGTTAAGGGATCCGAAACACCAATGCTCGACCATTTACCTCACGATACCGTGAAGTCTGATTCCCCGATAAGTAAAGAGGGGGGGATCATGCAAAGAGTTCTATGGTTGAATATTTCTCGATAGGGAAATAGAAGGACCGGTTAGTGTTCTTCGGGCCGAGGAAGGAGAAGATCCTATGAGCGGACCTACCCTAAGGAGTGTGCCTGCATCAAGTGGTATCAAAGCTTAGAAAAGATTCTTTGCTTTCTGTAGCAGGGAAAAGGAGAATTCTCCATGCCACCAAGGAGAAGAGATAGACAATCGCCCGATCCAGAGGAGGAAAGGGAAATGCCCAGAGAAAGGGGTAGAGAAGTGCAGAATCCAGAAGTAGAAAGAGATCTGCATAACTTACGTGCTAGAGTTGTGGACATGGAGATAAGACAAAGGCGCACATCTGATGTAGGAGATATCAGTGAATCCAAAAATGAAGATGATGCTGGACATGGAGAAGAAGAAATCACAGCAGAAGATGCAGCAAATGAGCGTTTACTTAAAGCTGTTGCAAGAATGGGTGCAAAGGTGAAGATGGACATTCCAGTTTATGAGGGAAATCTGGATGTAGAAGAGATTCTAGATTGGATTAGAGCTCTGGACACCTATTTTGACTATGAATATATTGAAGAGGACAAGAAAGTCAGGCATACCATCACCAGATTAAAAGGACATGCAGCCTTGTGGTGGGATGAACTACAAGCAGATAGGCGTTGCCAAGGTAAGCAGAAAATTAAGAGCTGGGATAGGATGATAGCGAAGATGAAGGAGAAATTCATCCTGAGAGACTATCAAATTTATCTATTCAGGAGAATGCAGAACCTGAGACAGAAGCTGATGACAGTGAAAGAATATACTAAGGAATTTTATAGGTTGAATATCAGGGAAAGTCATCGCGAAAGTAATGACAAAAAAGTTGTCAGGTACATGAATGGTATGAGATATGATATCCAGGATGAGATGAGCATGGTAACCATCCGAACGGTGGAAGATTATTATCAAATGGATATGAAAGCTGAGGATAAGCTGAGCTGAAAGAAGAGTCAGAGGGGCCGAGGCAGGAGTCATCCCAGAGGCAAATCAGTTGCCCAGGAAAGAACCCAGAAGCCCAGGGACGACTGGAAGAAACCTCAAACTCGGACAGAGAGAGGTGGAATTTGACAGCGAGGGAAATACGCTGAGCAAAGAGAATAGAATATTGAGCAGAGAGGAGGATATGCTGATAATAATAAGTTTCCTCGTACCAGAGGCAGAGGAAGAGGAAGAGGTGGAGTAATCACATGCTTCACGTGTGGAAAAAATGGGCACAATTCATTCGAGTGTCCAGAGAAAAAGAAGGACAGTGGAGAGACTCACATCACTAAGGCACAAAGGCAAGATGTTGAGGCAAAAGATGTTGAAGGTGGAAGATCGCTCATGATGCAAAAATTCCTTTTGACACCAGAGAAGGAGGTGGAAAGTTCAGTCCAAAGGACCAGACTTTTTAGGACTACTTGCAAGACCAAAGATAGGGTATGCAAGGTCATTGTGGACAACGGTAGCATAGATAATCTCGTTTCAACTGAGATGGTAGAAAACCTAGGGCTGGAGACGATTGATCATCCAAGTCCATATAAAGTTTCATGGCTACAAAAAGGACATCAGGTAAATGTCACCAAACAGTGCTTAGTTGAATTTAAGATAGGAGGATATAATGATAAGATATTATGTGATGTCATTCCTATGGATGTTTTTCATCTATTGCTGGGTAGACCATGGCAATATGATAGAAATGTGATTCATGATGAGAGGATGAACACATACACCCTAGAGAAGAATGGGAGGACACACATGTTTCTTCCAATTAAAGATAAGGAGGTGAAGCCGGAAGTGAGTAACACTGTACTTCTCATGAGTGGGAAGGAACTTCTTACCGAGGTTAAGAAGAAGGAGGATCCACAGTTCATTGTGGTTAGAAAGCCAAGGATTGTTCTGACTAGCACAAGAATGGATGATTTTCCAGAAGAGGTTCAGGAGCTGCTGGAAGAGTTTGTTGACATTGTAGTGGATGGATTACCTCATTCGTTGCCACCAATTAGGAGTGTGATTCATCATATTGATCTCATACCAGGAGCCATTTTTCCGAATAAATCCACGTATAGATTGATGTCGCAAGAGAATGAAGAGGTCAAGAGACAAGTCCAGGAGTTGTTGGACAAAGGTTTGGTCAGGCAAAGCTTGAGTCCATGTGCTGTTTTGATAGTACTGAGTCTAAAGAAAGATGGAAGCTAGAGGATGTGCACTGATTCAAGGGCAATCAACAAGATAACCATCAGGTACAGATTTCCATTGCTGAGGATGGATGATCTAATGGACTACTTGAGCGGAGCCAAATATTTTTCAAAGATTGATTTGAAAAGCAGATATCACCATATTCGCATGAGAGAAGGTGATGAATGGAAGACAACATTCAAAACCAATGAGGGGTTGTATGAATGGCTTGTTATGCCATTTGGCTTAACAAATGCACCGAGTACCTTCATGAGGTTCATGAACGAAGTACTTCGGGAGTTCATCGGGAAATTTGTCATCGTGTATTTGGATGACATAGTGGTTTTCAGTAAAACAACAGTAGAGCATCTGAAGCATTTGGCTACAATGATGCAGAAATTGCAGCAGTAGAAGTTGTTGATAAACATGAAGAAGTCCTCATTCATGAAGACATAACTCATTTATTTGGGGCTTGTTATTTCGGTGAATGAGTTGAGGATGGATCTAGATAAGGTGGAGGTAATAAAAAATTGGCCATCACCGAGGAATATATTCGAGGTGAGAAGTTTTCATGGGTTGGCTAGTTTCTACCCAAAGTTCATTAGGAATTTCAATGGAATCAGCGCAGCAATGATGGACACAGTGAAGAAAAGACACAAATATTTTCACTGGATTGAAGAGGCTGAAAAGAGTTTCAATTTGTTGAAGAGGAAGATTACAGAACAACCAGTTTTGGTGTTACTGGATTTCCGGAAAACATTTCAAGTGAAATGCGATGCAAGCGGATTTGCGGTAGGAGTGGTCTTGAATCAAGATGACAGGCCAATTGCATATTTCAGTGAGAAGCTGAATGAAGTGAAGGTGAAGTATTCCACATATGATAAGGAGTTTTATGCCATCATACAAGCATTAAAGAAGTGGAGGCACTATTTGATTCCAAAGGAATTTGTTTTGTATAGTGATAACCATGCATTGCAATTTGTGACTCAACAGGAGAAGTTGAATCAGAGGCATGTTAAGTGGGTTGAATACATGCAGAACTTTACATTTGTGATTAAACATATTTTTGGTACTGCTAACAAAGTTGTTGATGCTTTGAGCAGGAAGTGCTTGCTGTTGCAAGAATTCAAAGTCAAAACATTGGGTTTTGAGGATCTCAGAGACATGTACGTAGATGATCCAGACTTCAAGGAAGCATATGAAGCAACTAAGAATCCAGTTCTCAGAGATAGAAGCCAGTGGGCCGAATACATGATCCAGGAAGGATTGTTGTTCAGAGGCAATCAACTGTGTATTCCAAATTGTTCCATGAGGGAGAACTTCCTGAAGGAGAAACACAATGGAGGATTGGTCGGACACTTCGGTCATGAAAAAACATTTGCAAAGCTGACTGAGTCATACTTTTGGCCAGGGATGTGATCATAGGTCAAGATATTTGTGGACAGATGCAGGATTTTCCAGCATTCGAAGGGGAGGAAGTAGAAGGTGGGCTTTTATCAACCATTGCCCATCCCTGAAAGGTCGTGGGATGTGATTAGCATGGTTTTTGTATTGGGGTTTCCAAGAACGCAAAGAGGTTGTGATTCGATCTTTGTGGTGGTGGATAGATTTTCCAAAATGGCACATTTTATCCCATGTCAGAAAATGAGTGACGCGACTCACATCGCAAGCCTATTTTTCAAAGAAGTCATTTGACTTCACGGCTTACCAAGGAGTATTGTTTCGGATCGAGATATGAAATTCATAGGGAATTTTTGGAGAACCTTATGGAAGAAGCTGGGAACTAATTTGGCATTTAGTTCAGCTTATCATCCTCAGACAGATGGACAGACAGAAGTGGTAAACATAAGTCTGGGAGATTTGCTGAGAAGCTTGGTGACAGAGCACCACAGCAGTTGGGACAATATATTGCCACAGATAGAGTTTGCGTATAATGACTCGGTGAACAGGAGTACAGGAGAAAGTCCATTTCAAGTTGTCTATGGCATGCAACCGAGAGGAATTTCTGAATTGAGAGATTTAGAACAGACTGCAACTAGGAGTGCTAGTGCAGAAGAATTCACTGAGGCAATGAAGGAACTTCACAGCTAGGTGAAGGAGCGACTGCTGAAATCAAGTCAAGAATATAAACACAGAGCCGATCATCATAGAAGACAACTTCATTTTGAGGTTGGTGATCTAGTTCTGGCACATCTAAGGAAGGAAAGGTTCCCGAGACGGACATACAATAAATTGAAGATGAAGAAAATCGGACCCTGCAAGGTCTTGAAGAAAATGGGAGAAAATGCTTATGAGATTGAATTACCCGATGGGACTGGAATTTCTCCGATATTCAATGTCTCGGATTTATACCCATATAAACTTGAGGACGCAGAAGCAGAAAATGAGAATCCAGTGATCCAGTGGACAAAGAAAATGCCAGTTGTAGAGAAGCCATAGATGGAGTGCATACTGGACAAGAAAGTGGCTAAGAGAACCAGGCGGAAGGAATACTTTGAGTACCTGGTCAAATGGAAGAACCATCCAGTGGAAGACACCAGCTGGGAGACTGAAGCGAAGATACAGAAGCATGGACATACTATGCAGGAGCTCATGGATAGGAGCCCATGAAAATTTTCAAGTGAGGGAGTATGATGCAGGAGCATCTCCCAGTTCAAGCGAGCCAGTGCAGAATGCAAGTGGACAGCTGGACAAGCCAGCACAAATTTTTGAAAACACCTTGAAACTGTTGCACGAACATTAATGAGGAGATTTAATGAAGCACACTTTTAAATGTAATCGGGACCTTGAGCCATATGCTCTCATCCTTAGTAGATAGATGGCATTTAATATAGTTAATGCAGGTAGAGAGGATTTTAATTTTAGATTAGACAGTTTTAGAAGGAAATAGGGAAACATGATATAGACACCCTCATTGTGCATTGTAACATAATTTTGAGCATTGAGGAGAGAAGCGAAGAGCTTTGGAAGAACACCCATGCACATAGCTTGAATTAATAGAAGAAGTTGATTCAACTCCATGGTTTTGTGTTTGTTCTCTGTGTATGTATGTTGAATGCTATGCTCATGAGTATTTACTTCCTGTTATGCATTTGTTTTACATGCTATGTATGAATGATTTCTTGCTGAGTGTTTGAAATCTAAGAAAGGAAGTAGAAGAAATGAGTTTCAATTATTTCTCTATCTGAGCAAGGATTCCTGCAAGGAGTGCAGTTGAAGTCGTCCGCAAGGAGTGCGTTGACAGAAGGCTCAGATAGTTTAACTCTTGTTCTTGTTCACTCAGAAGTGAAATTGGGTTATAGGAGCCGTGCAAGGAGTGCGCAGGTTAAGGAAAGTCTCAGTTGTGAATCTGAGCGGAGTATTGAAGGACTATTGCTGCAGGAGTGCGCAGAGTCGAAGGTATCCAGCACTTGGAAGTGTCTGAGAATTGTCGCAAGGAGTGCGTGCAAGAATTTTCTCTAAGACTAAAAGTCGTCAAAAATATCAGGGAGGATAGGCCTTCGAATTCTGCTAAAGAACTGTGTAGAGAAGTCGTGATTGGGAGTTCGTAAGAGGTTTTGCAAGTGTGCACATAGGTGGATAAGTCCTCGTGGAGGAATACTTGGTTCATTTCACAGAATTCATCGGGAAATATAGACAGACGGTATTCTCTGAGGAGAAACCGCGAATCTCCGTGGGCCGTGGGATCTTGCAGAGGTGTAAGGGAGATACAACGTCATATTTACTAAAGGCTAAAATCTCAGGAGGGGGAGAGTCGTGGATCCAAGTCGGTCAGGGTCGTTGGATCTACACATACATCGTGCATCGGGGTTTTGTGGGTTGAATTCCTGTGAATATAGCAATAGGAATCGCGAAATCGTGAAACGCGATACCCTGACGAGCTCAGAGCCATCCATCTGTTGGGATAGGTGGTAGGAACCAGGAGTCATCGGTATATCGGGGTTTCAAAAGTCAAGATCCCGAGACCTTTTGAGTTCTGAAACAATGAGGGCATCATAGCCGTGGATCTTGAGAGGGACGCGTGTCAGAAGATCTGAAGAATTTGGGGTTCGAAGTATCGAAGGTTTCGAGGATAGGATACTCTTGCAATTTGGAATCGTGAAATGCAATATCCCAATAGCTAAAGGATAGCATGGCCCACAGCGGAGTTAGTGGAGGACAGGTGGCATGAGCTATCGGAGTTTCGTGACGAGAAGTCCCGAAATATTGACATTAGGATTCGCGATCCCGAGAAGTCCGAAGTCCCGAAGGGATAAGGGATCATTGAAAAATCAAAGCAAGCGAGCTCATTGGAGTTTCGACATATCGTGAGTTGGGAGTCGGTAAAGTGAATTGCTTGATATCGCGATTGGC
Source organism: Picea engelmannii (assembly GCA_009831015.1). Lineage (NCBI taxonomy): Eukaryota > Viridiplantae > Streptophyta > Pinopsida > Pinales > Pinaceae > Picea > Picea engelmannii. The sequence continues at coordinate 24,105 of ML810583.1, read as the reverse complement.
GAAATCACGATAGGAGAAGTCTCAACAGGCAAGGGAGGGGTCAGCATTGACTTGCATCGGGGTTCGGGGATCCGAAACACCAACGCTCGACCATTTACCTCGCGATACCGCGAAGTTTGATTCCCCGATAAGTAAAGAGGGGAGGATCGCGCGAAGAGTTATGTGGGTGAAGATTTCCCGATAGGGAAATAGAAGGACTGGTTAATGTTCTTCGAGCCAAGGAAGGAGAAGATCCTATGAGCGGACGTGCCCTGAGGAGCGCGCCTACGTCACACATGGAAAATGCATGTTATCTATAGAATTTGGAATCGATCACCAAACCGAAGTCAATTTGATTATTATACATGAAGGAGTTGACATCCTTTTCTCAATGTTCTAATGAGGTATCCTTCAGTTATTTTCTCAAGTTTTCTCTAAAGTATCTTAGAAAATTACTAAGGTACTTCAAATGACTCAAAACTAAGGATAAAACATGGGGAAAATAAAATTAGTTGGAAATAAATTATCATTAATGGGATGTTAGTAGGATTAGGTAAAATACAAATGACAACAATCATATTTAGGTTTTCTTAAACATCATCTATGCAAACAATGTATCTAGAAAATTCTATGAAAGGACTATAAAAAATGGAATTATTCAAATTCATGAAAATTTGTGATTGAAGATAACCTTCAGAAATAATATCCAACATAAAAACATGGGTTTTAAGAAGAATATAAACTATCTAGACATCCAAATACACATCCAAAAAAATGTGAATACACCCCTTAAATTATTCTACAACTATCCTAGAAAATATTAAATTTGCACTTTTAATTCCAAATGAAAACACACTATACTAGAAAAGGAACCCCACTCCATGGAAAATTTATTCTTCATATTGACTCCCTCAACTAACTTAACCTAATGGTAACTAAAAAAACCATCCATTAATGACTAATATTCCTTACTAGCAACATGATTTAATACATCATCACTAAATGATGTTGGAAAATGATCATGAACATAAGAAACATTTATCCCCTTTAAATCCAAAAAAACATGTATCCCATCTTCCCCTATCCTTTTATCACGAATCCCAATATGACTAATCTATAAGTTGATGTGAGTGAATGATCTTCATAAACCACATATATTTACATAGTGAAAGGGACCAATTAGAACTTTCATTATTGAATTGGAAAGCCCTATAATTTATGGCTCAACTTAATTCACTATTTTATTAATTTAATTTATATTGAAAAATACAATATGTGAATGAAAAATATATTTTCATAGCTAAAGTTATAGTTTATCATAGTTAGGAATTAAAAAAATTGATACATATAAAACTAACATAAATAAATTAAAAAATAAGAAGGAAATAATTTATTGGATTAGAGATCGAATTAACATAAATAAATTAAAAAATAAGAAAAAAATAATTTATTGGATTAGAGAAAAAATAAGAAGGAAATAATTTATTGGATTAGAGATCGAATTAACATAAATAAATTAAAAAATAAGAAAAAAATAATTTATTGGATTAGAGATCATAGAAATTTCTAGATAACTAACAATAATTGAGATAAATCTGTAAATTTAACTAAACGATACAACTCCATATCCATTTTATTAGAACAATATATAAATATGTAAGAATACATAACAACACGCATAATAAAATTCTACATTAATAATGTTAGATCTTATAGAATTCCAGGCAGGTAAGAACGAGCAACAAAGAATAGTCCAAACAAACACATAACACTAGAAGTTTCAAGAAATATGGCCAACAAATATTCTTAATCAATATGAAATTCCATTACATACTCAATAAAATAAAATCCCTTAACTCCCTTTAATGTCTTAGTAATCATATTATTTATAAAAAACAATAATCATATTATTTATACAAAAACAATAGGATGTGATGTCGAAAGGATTCAACTTCCCGACTCTTCACATTCCCAGGTTAAATTTGAGAGAATCCCCCCTCTACATTTGTTTTATTTCTAACATATTCTTTCCAACCCTCATAAACCCTTTGGATTTCATGAGAATGTCGATAGTTATGTTGTTCAACTGGGGATCAATAGACAATTATGTTATGCTCCAACTTATCTAAATTTTACTCTAAGTTTACTCTTACAAAATTATTTAACCTAATGTTGGTAATCTACACTATTGTATTCCTCGTGTGTCTTTTTACTTCTTCCAATGTTGGCATTACTTCTTACTTCAATTGGGGGTAAAAATGAACCATCATCTTTGAAGAAACGAAAAATATGGCATTTGTCTATGATTTTCTCTACAATTTGCTAAATCTTTCTTAGTCACTCAATACATATGAGATATCCTCATTCTATTTTGGTTCTATTTTCGATAGGTATATTTCTATCATTTAAGCCCTAATTCATTTTCGAGGATATCTATATTATTCATTATAGGAACATCTAAAGAAGAGTATTTGTAATATTGTTGTCATTATCTTAATATTGTGTTAAGACAAAGTTCATTGTACTGTTTCTAGTTCTAGTTTTACTGAGGTTTGAATGTAGATGAATTCCACTAAATTATCAATTGTTATTATATTTGGCAATTGGATTACTCTCCATTCTAATAATATAATAAATGAAAAAGCGAAAATAATCTCCATTCTAATAATATAATAAATGAAAAAGAAAAAAAAAATTTCAAAATTTTTTTTAATAAGTTTTGTGTGAAAAGGTTGAAATGAAAGTATTAAATGTAAATTTTACAATAAAAATTTAAATTCAAAACTTTATTTATAAATGTCCATTCAATGATATAAGTTTATATGGTAATGAAAACTTTATAATAAAAATCAAGGTTAAAAATTTTAACTAATGAAAATATATATCAATAATATGTTTGAGTATTTCTTCTTCACAAAACTTAATATTATGAGATAAACCTAATGAATGATGATGAAGAACAAATTATTACAAAGATAAGTTTCATTAAAAAAAATTCTTATATCAATTCAAGAAATTTTAGAAAGAAAAATAATATATTTTCTTTAATATTATGTTTTCTCCCCCACTCTAATAGGTAATATTAGAGATAACATATTATGTTTTATCTAATATTACCCCCCACCCCCAACCTCATAATATGTTTTCTCTAATAATACCTCCCACCCCCACCCTCATAATATGTTTTCTCTAATAATACCTCCCACCCCCACCCTCATATATGAGGTTTATTATGTTTTCTCTAATATTACTCCCCAACCCAACCTTATAATATGTTTTCTCTAATATTATCCCTCACCCCCACCCTCATATATGAGGGTGGGGTGGGGTGGGGTGGGGTGGGGGGTTAATATTAGAGAAAACATACAATCATATATGAGGGTGGGGTGAGGGTAATATTAGAGAAAACACAATATGATTTCTCTAATATAATCAGGGTGGGGGTGGAAGGTAATATTAGAGAAAAAATATTATGTTTTCTCTAATATTACCCCTCACCCCCATCCCCACATATTTTTTCTCTAATATTACCCCCCACCCCCACACATGTTTTCTCTTATATTACCCCCCACCCCCACATATGAGGGTGGGGGTTGTTATCACTGAAATTTCGTCCGGAAATGGTTACAGAAATCCAACATCTCTAAACACCTAATTAGTTCATGCATGTCCCAAAAATGCATTTTCAAAGGGAACAAACTATACAACTGGATATAAAATCAATATGCACTCAGAATATAAAGGAAGCACACATACATGCGTTAGTCGAAAATGCAGGGAAAGCACAAATGCGCCCGATGCGTGAATGTGGACGCAAAAAGCCGCGCACAGCTCAAAACGACACATTAATGATTCTGGTCAACCTCCCACCCACTTCTCGTTTAGCTCCCAAGTCGATTTGACCCCCAAATATGAGATGAATCCGAGTGGGGGGTTGGTCAAAGACCTAAAGGTGCCCTAAAGGGCCCCTTGTTCACACTAAAGACCGGTTGGATAATACCTCAAATATTTGCTATAAAAGGATGCCATGGGTGCACTATATTTCCAAGAATCTATTTGTATTGTTATGCTGCCTCTATTCTCCTGCAAGGAACCTCTTTCCTCATTGGATCATATAAGCACCATTTCATTGGGCTATTCACATCACCTCTTAAGTAAATAAGCTTTGTATTTCTTCACCATTTCCTTTTAGTTTTCTATTTGTAAGAAGAGCTCTCTCATTGGGGGTTCAAGATCCCTCCCTTGGAGGAACAGGGGACCCATAAGTCTCCCTTTCTCTTTGGTGTTTGCCCACTAATACAATCTATCCATTGGTGGCATGAATATTGTTCAACTGTTTGGTTAATTTTGGTTTTAATTCCCTTATGCACTTTAGTTTAGTTTCGTTCATTTTTGTTAGCTTAGTTGTTTGTTTATTTCTTCTTCTTGATATTTCTAACTCTTGCACTAACTTCTGTCCTGTCCAGCTAACCCAACTGAACTTGCAAGTGTCCCTCTTTTTCTCATTCAGGTGACGAAAATGATACAATAGATTGGCGACCATACTGGGGATAGTTATCAATTTCCTCCCCATTTGGGTTGTTTGAGAACTTCTTTTTGGTTTATTTGACTTGCAGGGATCATAACTGGCCAAGGCCTACCTGCAAAAAGCTAAATTCAGAGCTGAGATAGCAGAATTTCATTCGAAATTTTCTTCACGGCCATGTATCATAAAGTGCACGGGTTTTTTATCCCACAGGCATGCCTTCTGAGCATGTGTGCGAAGAGAAATTTTCTCCTCAGTGCATTATACGCATGTGCACCAACAAATCATTGTTTATTTGTGCACTGGCGCCACATGCACCTCTTTCTACTCTACGACCCGCACATTTGTCCAGAAATTCAACATTGTAAGGGTTTGTTTGTGATGTTTTGAAGGCCCATAGCCTTATAAATATTTATTCCCTGCAATTTTTAATATGCACCACACTTATATTCCCTCTCCACATGAAGGTTTAGTCAAAACATAGGCACTTAGGGGGTTAAAATCCATATTTTTCCTCTTTTTTCTTTCATTTTGCCACATGGATGGCTTGCTTTGATTGAAAAAATTAAGTTGGAATCATTCAATATCACATATATAAAAACTTGCATTGGGAACAGAAATCAAACTTCAATCATAGAGTATGCTCTTCTCTCGCACCATAGAGCGATCTTGAGAATAAAAAAAATGATTGAAGGAATATTTCATCTCCCTTACAGACAAAATATTTAGGAGAGGACAACAACACCCTTTGGGACTCCTCTTAGTTTCTTTTAGAAAACATATTAAATTTGTAAGGGCCCATACATGCCCACATACTACAAATATAGGATAGTTTTGAAGCTACTTTCTTAGTTTACATCACTGGGGAAGTTTAAAGATTATTGAAACGGGCCCATAAATGCCCACATGTCAACAATCTAAGATAGTATTTTGAAGATTTCTTAGATTAAATCACATTTGGGAGTTTAAAGGAATGGTAAGGACCCACATGTCCACATGCTAGTTCTTTAGGGACTTTAAAATTCCGCAAGGTTGTACAAATGGCATATAGTAAGATAGGTAATCAAGACTTGTAAGGACCACACGAAGTCCACATGCTTCAAAGTGACACCTAACTTATTAAAAAATTTGACACATTTTATCACTTGCTCACACACAAAGTCACTACTTACTCACATAGTTTCATCTCGAATTATGGAGGTTGAAGTAAGTTTCCCCCAAAGGGATTCCAAAACACCCCACCCTTTTCTTGAAGGAACTATCCATTCCCACTTAATTTGAATGAGATTGGTTCACACCCCTAATCTCACCAACAACCACATATAATTTTTTTCTAAAAACGCACTAAATTTTCCTCCACATGAGGTGCCAACATAAATTTTTTAGTCTAGGTAGGATCTCGGGGATAGGCATCCAAATAACTCCCTGTTATCTGGTTCTCACATATTCAAACATTAGAAGTTTTCAAATAGGGAACTTTAAATCTTCCAAGTCAAGTGTTCCTAACACCATAAGGCAGGGAGATACCCGTGAAGGGTCGAAGGTCGAGGTCCGATTGTTCTGTGCATCCCCCCTGGAGGCACCCACCTCTTGGATGGGATCCATCCCGTGACCCATTTCTGAGGCTGAAAAACTAAATGTTGCACTTTGACTGAGGTACCTAGTGACCAAATTTTAGGACATCTACCCAGGTGGAAATTGTCGGTTGCAATTGCACCTTGATTGGATTTTGTGTGGCTATTGGAAAATATCACTAGATCTTTCGAGATATGCACCCTCTGCCCCTCATTATAACTGATTGTTTCATCCTTCACTATTTCCTCCTCTGGTGGCTTCAGACCCCACTATTGAGTGCTATTGGAAGTTCCAGTGCTATTTGACAGGAAGGACATTACATATTTTTAGGGCACGAGTATTTGTTTTCTTTGTTCTCCCACGGGTAAAAAACCCACCTACCCACATATATGATTCTTTGCCAATTGATTTATGTATAATGATCTTGTGATTACAAAATTATTGTGAAGGTCCAAGTTATACAAAGTCTCTTGTTAATTTATTACTCTCATCACCATTTGCACACATTCACTTTTCTAGTCGGACATCATAGGGGAACCATATAATCCCCATTGTTCCAAGCGCTTGCTACATATCCCTCCTATTCTAGAGGGAGTTCCTAGTCTTGCCACCTCATTGGCTCAACCCTCTCACACCCCTGTGAGTGCTAGTGTCTTGGGATCATCTTTTCTTGGTTCCACTTTACTTGGGTCCACTACCCAAGGCCAACTGTCCACTAGCTCTCCTTTACAAGGAAGCGGGAGGAAAACTTCTTCCAAAGGGGGAAGTGCAACCCCACCCCACCACCCTCAAGGGTTGGGTACAAAAACCACTCATGCAATGGCTAGAACTAATCTGCCACCACCACTTCATATGCCATACTTGGCTTCCCTCGACATACTGAATCTGAGAAAGCTCATGAATGATGCTATATTGCATGACCCCACATGGCCTGAAATGCCCACCAAACTACCTTCAAACATCCCCAAGTTCGAAGTAAAGGTGGGGGATGACCCTGCCAACCATGTCATGACCTTCCATTTATGGTTCTCTTCAAATATTGTCATGGACGACTCCGTTCAATTAAGGTTATTCCAATGCACACTCATTGGCCCGTAAGCCAAGTGGTATGTAGATAAAAAATCAAGGTCCCATGTGACTTTTGAATCATTGGCCAAAACATTTTTGACCTTCTTTTCACTAACATTAATATTCTTTACATTAACTAGTTATTTGTTATGTTGTATATTGTTAGGTAAATTTTGTTTACCATCGTCAAATATTTTACCTCACACATATCGAGATTTGCCTGCCATTATGAAAAACATTAGAATGGAGTATCAAACTATAGATGCATGTCCTAATGATCATATTATATATTATGGACAACATGCGTAAAAAAAAAAAATCCCACAATGTCTTATCAGTAGATATCGAATCGATAAAGTAACAAAAAAGGTGCCTTGAAATGTGCTTCATCATATTCCCATAATTCCACATTTGCAGTGATTTTTCAGGTCTGAAAGAATAGCACAATTTATGGATTATCATGCATGTAAAAAAATTGGATATGGTGTTCTTCGAATGCCTCCATATGGTTATGCATTTAGGGAAATTGAGGAAAAATGGGTAGATTTCAAAGATGAACCTCGTAATGTTAGGCTTTCATTGGCAACTGACGGTGTTAATCCATTTAGAGAGATTAGGTATATTTACTCAGTGTGGCATATTTTTTTTATCAACAATAACATTCCTCCTTGGATGCCAATAAATAGGGAGCGCACAATGTTGACAATGATTGTTCCAAGTTTTTGTTTACATTAATTTTTTGAATGTAACATTTTCATTTCTTTCAATTTTTGCATAATATATTTAGTTTGTTTATTTACTTATATATACATATCATGGTAGTAATTATGTGTAATTTCAAACAATTAGTTAAGTACCAAGTTAAATATATGAATGTATATATCGAGCCTCTTATCAATGAGATACTAAAGTTATGGGCTGACATCACTATGTATCACATCTGTAAACCAATCGGGGAGAAAAATTTCAATTCCGTGGAATACTTGTATGGACAATTCATGATTCCCCAAGACTAACACATTTTTATGGTATGTAGCATTCTATTTCACTTTAATACTATATAATTTTTAAAATGTATCTTGCATGTTTTTAAAATAATCCCATCGTATAATTGACATTAATCCATCTGTTGCAGGTCTTCAAACAAAGGGTAAATTTGCATGTCTAGTTTATGGTCCTAAGATGAAGTACCATCTTTCAAAATTTTTAGGAAAGGTGGTTTTTGATGAGTAGAGGCACCTCCTCCCTAAGAACCATAGGTATCATACTACTGAAAAACATATTTTCAATGGGAAAGAAGAGACTGGATTAAAACCACAAAGAATGACACCTCACCTATGGAGGTTGGAATATAATAGAAATTTTCAAGGTACGCAATTTCTTTATGTATCATGTATGTAATGTTTTGAATTTTTATTTTAATTATCGAGTTTATTTTACCATATTTGAATTGTTGTGATTTCTTTTATGCTTCATGAAGGCCACCATCATGAAGGTATTAATAATGGGCTTCCACGAGGAATGAAATGTTATCCCACTCAATTCATGAGGTTTCTCTACTATGATGAGATAAAAATATCTCGTGTGTTTGATACAATGCACATCAAGAAGAATGTGAAAGAAGAATTATGGCGAATCATAGATGGTAGGAGGGATAAAGAAAAAAAAATTCAAAATTTGTACTGACATTCAAGAATCCAATCATGATGCAAAGTATGATCCAATAAAATAGCGATGGAGACCTAAATAACCTTCAATGGTTATTAACAGAGAAACAAAGCAATGATGTAAAATAGGTCATTCAAAGAATTAAATTTCCCATCAGTTTTGCTTCAAACATAAATAATATCTTAACGAAGAAAGGTGAATTTGGTGGGGTAAAACACATGATTGGCATACCTTCATTAAGGTAATAATTTTTGTATACATATTTATATATTGGCCATATACATCTTTTAATATTTTTATTTTTTTTATCTACTTTGGTTGAAAAAAATAACGATTCATTTTTTTGGATATAGTATGTTCTATCACTATCTCTTCCAAATGACTTTGACAACAACATCAAATAAGTTATATATGATCTTGGAAAATACATGAGTAAGTAGTTGTGATTTATATGCAAAATGTTCTTTCAATTTGTTGTTGTACTCAATGTCATGTGTTTTACTTGTAATGCAGTATATATTATGTTATAATGTTGAAACTTGTTATTTTCTTGTGTCATGATCTGTAGATAGTTATCATTGAAATAAATCCATGAAGATGATATAAAGTATTGGAAGAGAGAAAATCCTTAGCTAATGTGTGAAATGTAAAATCATATACCTCCAAAAAATTTCAATGCACAAGAAAACTACCTCATACACCAAGTTGAGGAGATTGAAATGTGTGGACCTGTACACACAAGGTCAATGTGGATGGTGGAGAGGCACTTGAAATCATTGAAGGATCTGGTTAGACAAATAGCACTTCTTGAGGGTTCTATGGCGGAGGGATATATGGTATATCAATCCATGGTGTGTATTAGTCAGTATATTCCTAAATTAGTAGTGCAAGCTATGCATGTAGTGGATCGCCTTTGGGATGTGAAATCCATCAAAAAATTTGAATATCAAGAGTACCTATTGAGGAAAGGTAGAATGAAAAAATTGTGAGGCAATGTATTAATAATTGTAGAGATTTATATTAATACATATATTTTTTTGTTTTTTTTGTATATGATCATACTCATTAATATATTAATATATATTATTTCATCAATTATTAATATTTACCATGGTTATAACAATTATTTAATATTGGTGAATTATGATTTTTTGATTCAGTTGCTTAAGATTGGGATGCACTACATTTATACATTGCAAACAATATTGACTAGATAAATGTATGGATTGGAATATGTAAACAACATCATGGTGGTAGGTTATCATGGAAAAAACTATCTAGATTGGTTAGAGAAGCCCGTCATAACAGTGATGCCAATGTTACGTAGAGGGAAATTGATTTAGCATATTGTTTGAAAAATGGACATGCAAGAAAATTGACCCATTTTATTCAATTATTTTATATTATATTAATGTGACTGTAGGTGTGTATTTTTCATATAATTTCCAAGTTATATAAATATGTTTATTAATTGAAAATGCATCTTTTACATGTCTAGCATATTGCAGTTGAAACACCACAAGGCTATGTGGTACAATGGTCGTAAATTTCACATCAAATAGTTGGATGAAATAAGGAAAACTTATTATAGTGGGATAACTAAAGTATTCTAGGTCACTAATGTTTCCTCTAGGAGTGACAGACATCCTCGAGAATCTGAAAATATATACGATGGGTATTTGAATGATATACTTGAGTGTGACTTTAATTCCTTCAAATTAGTTATGTTCGACGTCAAATGGTATAGGTTACGAATGGATGAATGCGATGAGAAAAGAACTATTATTCATCATGCCAACATATTTTCAATGATTAAAAAAACCATTTCTGAAAGAGGACATGATCGCTATGTTTTTCCAATCCAATGTGAACATGTCTTTTACTCAAAGGTTCCAGGTGAGAGGGATAGGTCATTTTTTTTAGATATGATCCAAGAGGAAGGACAGTTGAGTATACTCATGTACAAGAAGAAGATGATATTGAAGAAGAAGATGATTCACCAAATCAAATAGATTCGAAAGATCATGGGTCAACAAACGAAGAAGACAAAAAAGATGAACCAAGTGTAGGAGACATTAATGAAGTTCTTGATGATGACATCGATGAAACATTGCTCTAAAATGACATTGATGATGATGATGATATCGTAAATCCTTTCAACACTTTTTCTGAACTATATCATGATACATATGTCGAGTTCGATGAAGAAGAAAATAAAAAAATAAGGATGATATAGATGTTGAGTTGGATTAGGTACGTAAATATGTATTTTAATTTGTCTGAATTATTCTCTTAATGTAATTTACTTATGTCATGGGTTAATTACATGTTTTTAAGTTATATGCAACTTTTTTATATCCTATGTTACATGTTGTTTAATTATTATGTGAAACCTAAAAATAGTCTTCATACAAGAGTACGTTGTAAACTAAAAATATCATTTACAAACACATAGTTTCATTTACCTTCATTCATTTTTGTTTTGGTAGTTTCTATGCATGAATATTACTATGTTTCTTTCAATTATTTTATATTTTATAGATTAGGTATTGGGGAATTGAGAGTGATGTAAGGGGAAGGGGAGGGGCCATACGAGATTCCACCTTCATGTGGTTGGCCTTGTTAAGTAGAGGATAAGTTATTATTGAAACCGAGAGAAGCACATTCATATTTATACCATCATGATCGTAAATCTCATCATTGTTTTCATAGTATTGCATCAACAAATTTTTGATGAACATGTTTTTCATTTCTATAGAATCTTCATTGAAACTGTTTGAAAACATGAGACTTTGGCCCATGAGTTTTGTGGCAAGAAGAAGGTGTTAGATGAGATTTTGTATTTAAATAATGATTACGTACTAAAATATATCTAAAATATTGTAGCAATAAAGTACTTAGATGAGAGAAAAAAAAAAGACAACAAATAATTGATGAAGCGCTTGTGCAATTTATCAAGTTCTTATTTATCAATGTTATTGCATGCCCTTGCAGTACTAGATGCAAGAACATGCATTTCCAAACTCAAATATGGCTCACACACCCACTCTATATATCTGATCCTGACCTCATTTCATTAGAACTTTCTCGAGTTAATGTTGTGCATGGAACTCCAAACAATATACCCATCGTCATGGTCGTGTTCTTTATTTTGATCGCTTATGTTGTTCAAAACCAACATCATGCCAATTATGCCCATGTGTTTGGTGGCAAGAAGAATGATCCGGATTTTATGAGCAGAACAAAATGAGTACAGATTATTAAAATATGCTTAACAAAAAATAATAGAGATACAGTAAAATTGGCTTTTTATTCAATAAGGAAATAAGTTGAAACTGTAAAATGCAGTGAAAAACAAGCTTGCTAGAATGGTGGCACCTTATCTCTGAGAAGTGATGTGACAGCTACGCTCATTCACAAGAAGATGATTATAATGAGGTTCTAAAGGCCTTTTACAATAAACAGGAATGTCAAAAACCCTAGAAATCAAAAAACCTAACCCTAGGAGATGAAGCACCAAAAGTCATGTGGGCCCTGTTTGGGTAAGTTAGTACATTAACTTCTCGGGGTCATAACTTTTGCATACAATCTTTGTTTTAGGCGCACGGTAGCCCATTGGAAAGGACTAACCGAGAATAATTTTTTTTCATTTGCACAAGTGGGTGACTTTGGCAGACACCTAGGCTCCAAATCCCCAAAACACATTGTTTAGGGCCTCAAAACGACCTCGGAAGTTTGGAACCCGAAAAACTGTTGAAAAACTGCCAAGGTGGAAAAGTGTTTTTTGAGCCAGTGGAATAGGTGGGTGTCCACTGATATCCACCTGGATCAAATAAGGTGCTAGATGAAATTTCATATTTAAACAATGATTTTGTACTAATAGTCTTTAATTTATGGAGCAGAGAAGTACTTAGATGAGAGAAAAAAACAAAGACAAGAAATAACTAATGAAGCTTGTGCAATTTATCAACTAGTACTTTTTTATCGACGTTATTACATGTCTTTGCAGTACTATATGAGGGAACATGTGTGTCAAATGAATTTTAAAAGGAACAACGAAAATACATTGTACTAGGACTAGACATGGGCAATAATGACCTGTGAATGGGGCCAACATTGATTTTTTTTTAAATTGTTTCTCTATGCAATGAAATTTGACATGGATAGACTATTCACATGACATAAAGATATGGGAGGGTTTCTGGACTCAAATATGACTCACACACCCACTTGTTTCCATCATCAATTCATCATGTAAACCATAAACCCTATTTTTCTTTCAAAGTACACAAATTGGGTGACACACGTTTCAAGTTTGCATCATCATTTTTTCATTTTTCTTTTAGGTTCTTCATTGTATATACAATGTATGTGTTTCATAGTTGTGATGAAAAATCCATATTTTCATTCATTGTTTAATAAACACCATTAAAATATGCATGTCGAGATGGTGTTGTATCAATGTCGCTAAGTATTGGATGCATCGATGGCATCATTATGGTGTCATGGTAGTGTCATATTTCAATACAATTATGGTGTCATGGTAGTGTCAGATTTAAATATGCATGCATTGATGATATGGGAGGGTTTCCAAACTCAAATATGACTCACACGCCCACTCTATATATCCTATCCCGGCCTTTTTTCATTTGAACTTTCATGTATCAATGTCATGCATGGAACTCCAAACAATATACCCATCGTCATGGTCGTTCTCTTTATTTTCATCGCCTATGTTGTTCAAAACTAGCATCACGCCAATGTGTTTGGTGGAAAGAAGAAGGCGCTAGATGAAATTTCATATTTAAATAATGATTTCCAACTAATATTCTTTAATTTATGGAGCAAATAAGTACTTAGATGAGAGAAAAAAACAAAGACAACAAATAATTGATGAAGCTTGTGAAATTCATCAACTAGTACTTGTTTATTGATGTTATTACTTGTCCTTACAGTACTTGATGCAGGAATGTGTGTGTCGAATGGATTTTAAAAGTAACAAAGAAAATACATTTTACTAGGACTAGACATGGGAAACACATAGATTTGGGACACAAAATTTCTCTTTTATTGATAACAAGATGATAACATAGGACCTTTCTCTTTCTGACACTGCTCTCTGAACCTCATATAGGTTCCTCTAATTAGACTCCAAGTGAATCATTCCCAAAGTTACATCCTCACAACCAACATGCCAATAGAATGAAATGGATGGATTGTATAAGGAGGATGAATGATTGGGAATCCTAAGGATGAAAACTCAGAACATGATGAAAAAGGCTTGGAATAAAAGGGGGAAATTTTGGCAGAGTTCACTTGCCTCTTCTTTCATCTGTCCAAATGACCCCCCTAGGGCCCTTTTATATGGATAAATGATGGCTATTTGGTTGTCATAAGGGATACATGAGGTAAAATGGTTGTGCAACCCAAAATAGCCTGTAAACTCCATCGGAAAGCGCATAATTTTTATTTTTGCAGCTTTTGAGAATACACACCGGCTGTTAGGTATTCAGGTTGCATATGTACACATGTTGCATAAGTATTAGGGCGCGTAAACCCTAGATGATATTTCGTATTTAAATAATTATTTCGTATTAAAATATATCTAAAGTATTGGAGCCAAAAATTACTTAGATGAGAGAAAAAAACAAAGACAAGAAATAACTGATGAAGCTTGTGCAATTTATTAAGTTCCTTTTTCGAAATGTTATTGCATTCCCTTTTAGTACTCTATGCATGAACGTGCATCTTAAATGATTTTTAAAAGAAACAATGAAAATACATTGTACTAGGACTAGATATCGAGAACAATGACCTGTGAATGCGACAAACGTTGAAATTTTTTTAAACTGTTTCTGTTTGCATTGAAATTTGTCATGGATAGACTATTTGCATGCCTTGATGATACGGGAGGGTTTCCAAACTCAAATATTAATCACACACCCACTCTATATATGCAATCTTGTCCTCATTTGTTTTTAACTTTCTCATATTACTGTCATGCATGGTGTAGGTCTAACGTATGGGTGTAAATTAGATCATGTATTTTAATATCAACCCGGAATTCATATAAATTTGAAGCACACCAATGTATATGGAACACACTTGGTGGGTGAAGTCTCATTCCAAAAATAGATTCTTCACTCTCTCCTTTGAAGAGTTGTAAAGTGGACACCTAAAAGGCCCAATCATGTGACCCTACCTTCAAAGATTGTTAGTTGTTTCAAGTTGTCCATGAACCATAGTCCATGTTGGCCCTCAACCAAGTTTTTAGGAAACATTGGTCAGGTTTGACCACTTTTTGGAATTCGACAGGCTGGTCGAAGATGGAGTGCCCAGGCAGAGATGATATCACGAGATATCACTTGATTTGTGGACCTAGCAAGGGGTTCATTAGGGTTTTTGTAATGGGTTATGGGATATTGGCCCATGGGTTTACCCATGATTAGGAATTTTTGTAAGAAAGTTTAAAAGTATAAATAAGTAATATGTAATGTAGAAAAGTAGTGAAGATTTGATAACTTGAAAGGCTAAGTGAAATTAGTTTTGGGTTGCTTAGTGCAACAAAATGTGTATGTAAGGCTTTGTACTTGATAGAGGAGTTGGCTCTATGCCTCGACCTGATTTTGGGAAGGTGGATTTGGTGATTAGTGTGCAGATCACCTATCCGGTCTGAATCTTGGATCTATGGCTTAGTGCACATGAGAAGATGAATGTAAGAGATCGAAGACTAATAAAGAAGAAGAAGTCATTGGTGGACATAGTCCCACACTAGGGTGAACCACATATATTATGTGTTGATGGGTTTATTTGTGTTATGATGTTTATTCTTTGGATTTTATTAGTGCATTGATTGTTATGTATGATAGATAGATCTATGAATTCTTAGTGCTTTATTTATATTGAATGTCTTAGATCTAACTTATGATGCTAAGTGCGATGTATATGTTCTCATTGTTACTGCATCAATCTATACTTAGGGTTTGATATGCAATGTGAGTAAGACTAATAGGTTGATGGATGTTGTTCCTAAGTACTCTATAGAAGTGTTATAATCATAGATCTGTGTCCCAGCTTGGTTACAGACACTTAAGTCCTCTAACCCTCCCTGCCTCTACCTCGGGTGAGACTTTGCCTGCTTCGCGGGTGTTATCGAAAGGGTTGGTATTTAAGGCTTTGTTGGTGTGTTGTTGAAGCATTGAACCATGGGTCTGCCCCTGTTCCAACAAATGGTTTCGTTGCTGGGACCTGGAACTGTGATTCCTGGGAACTGAGGTAAATAAAAGAGAAGCTTTGTGCGTAGATCAGTTGCTGTACTGCGCAATATTCTACTTGACTTGCGAAGCTTTGTGATAAAACAGAAATATGATATGAAGAAAGGAGGTAAGATCTTAAATCTTTGTGTTTGATAAGAATAATATAAGTGAACAATTTTGTTTCGAAAACATGAACCTAGGTATGTTTAATAGGTTTTGTCCTAGTTTGAAAACTAGTGCACACTTGGAAGAAAGAGTTGATCTGAATAAATTTGATGGAAATAGATAAAGATATGTTATTCCTATGCATAGAAAGAATTTTTGGACTAATAAGTGGATGAAGGAACCTACAAAGAATTTTTGCTGATTGCAAGCTCAACACTGTGATCATAGTGCACAGATCAGGAAAGGTTGGGGAATGCTTAAAAGAAAGAGAGGATTAAGACTATGTTATAATTGTATAAGACTGGGACATCTTGCTAAGAAATGCCCTGGTATAGGTCCTATTTGTCTTTGTTGTAAAATTGTTGTTCATAAAGTTGAGGATTTCCCAAGGATGATTTCTAAAGTTGAAAGGATGAACATGAGACAATAAAATTATGAAGGAATTCAAGAGACTAAGAGCTTGTTAGAGAATAAAAATTAGAAAGAATCAGAGAAAGCTCAGACTATGTTATTATAGTTGAAAGAAACGATGGATGATTACAAAGATGTCAATTTACCAGGAATCATGAAAGAAAAATAGTGCATAAATACAAGAATAGGAGACTTAGACATAGATTGTGTCTTGGATGAGGAGACACAAGTGAATATTATGACATAAGACACTTGGGAAATTTTGGGAAAGCCCACCATGGTACCTTCATTGGGAAGGATAGGCTTGTTTAAATGAAAGATGATAACCCTATGTGGAAGAGTTACTAATGTTCCTATTATCATCCATGGAACATCGACATAAGAGGAATTTGAAGTCATTAATATTGTTGAGAACAACACCCCATTCCCTATTTTGTTAGGAAAGACTTAGATTGAGAAATATCATATTAGAAGGAAAGCAGAGGAAGAAGCTACATAAAATAAAAAGCAATAACTAAGGGATTTCATAGCTAGAAAAATAGATCGACTGATAGAATAACGAGAAGTTAAGTCAAAGAATAAAAACGCAAGAGAATTAGTTATCGAAGTTGAAAGAGCGCAAGAAGGTTTGAAGGACCTATCCATGCAAGAAAGGACTACATCCATACAACAATTAATAAGAGAAGAAATATTAACTTCGAACCCTTTGAGAGCACATCAATAGTGTGAAGTCACTACGATAGGAGAAACTAAGAATAAGAATGGGAAGAGGAATCCAAAAAAAGTTAGAGAGATTCAGATCACAGGAAAGAAGGCAAGGAAGCTCAGTAAGAAGAAATCCAAGTTATAAAAGCTATAGGTAGTTACAGAGAAGACTTCACAAGATGTAGGATTGTAGGCTCTGAACCTCGTCAGAACAACAGAACCGTGCAGAATAGGACTTCACCCTGACGAATCTATATGACCATTGGAGATGCCCTGACCGTTAGATCGACGTTCTGAATGACTAGGAAACACATTTATGGTAGAATGGGACGTGTTTGGGATGTTGATACCATGCCATAATAGATGGATTCACATTGATGAAAGCATTCTTGCCCGCTAGAAGAATATGTTACGACGGTTACTTATTTAACTCGTCGGACGCTGTGCCATGACCAATTTTTACTACTCATGATTATCTGAGACAAGAAGAGAAGTGATTGTGTGTCGATCTGTGTTATCAAACATCATTGTCCATTTGTCTACCCCGCTATCCATTCACCTACCCCGACGTATATGTTAACAGTGAGAATGCTGACCGAGCACACTAAGCTAGAGAAGTCCGTCGAATAAGTTCTGAAGAATTTTATGGATGATAAGGATATGTCTGAAGGAATACAAGTGTCATCAAACAAAGGAATCCAGGCCTCCCCTTCGACTGGACGTCATTCAAAAAGTTCCAACCCCGCTACTGAGAAGTGAAGTAAGCATCACGATGATCTGGCTAATGCGAAGCAGATCACGTCAATCTTACCTGATTATATCCCGCCTTTGGTTGGAATGGTTAACTGTGACAAAATCCCATGGGACTTTGAATACACATTGATCACCATGTACATTCCGAAGGGAATACGCATAGTTGGAACCCAGTTGGGACAGATCCCAGCATTGAAGAACAATGATTTCAACCTTGGAGACAAATAGAACCACGCCATGCTCGCACCCCATAGATATTTGATGAAGACCAATGGGAAGAAGCCTCGCATAGTCTCCCATCCATGGATTAAGGAGCTGGCGCAATACACGATATTGAATTTAATGAAGATTGCTCATTTTGGCCAACATCGGGAGGTTAACGCTTGCGTTAAAATCCTCTTGTTGTGCTATCATGGTGGATACTTGTGGATCAAGAGGTAGATTATTGTGGATTCAACGCTAATCCACTTGATCACAGGATTGAGTATGAAGGGACTCGAACCTCAGTAGTTCTACCCAGGGAAGACCTCATATTGCTCCTTGGCACAATGCATCAAGGAGGCATATTATGAAGTTGAGAAGGGAAAGAGAGGCTACAAGGTATCCTCTATCTAGGATGGTGCAGTGTGCCTCGCTTGAAAAATCATAGCTGGAAAGATTGTAAGAAAGAATCGCCCCATGCAGGTCACCGGGTTCGTGGTGGACCTTGCAGGAAAATGCGTGGATGGGATGTAGATGAATTGGGCGAGTTACCTCATCAATGATCTTGAGAAAGACCACTGTGAAGCATAGGATTAGGGATACGAGTCCCACTTTAGCTAGATACTTTTGTTGATTGCATTTGTCACTTGGAAAATGTCGGAAGGAGCCAACTTCTCGGAGATTGAACCGTCGGATCCGTTGGCCACAAGGTTCTCAACCTTATGGTATATGAATGACATGTAAAAGAAATGGCAGTCAAATGTAGTGTTCTATTCCTACTATCAGCAACTAAAGGTTCCCATTTATTCTTTCCCATGCATGACACTGCGCACCTTGCACCAGTACAGACCACTAGCTAAGTTCCATGTAGACCCACATTTTTTTTATATCACTACATGCAGAGATGAGAGAAAGGAAGAATTACAGTCCTATTACAAGATGACAGACAAAGACATGGAGCAGATCACAAAGGAGTGGCCCGAGGAGTTCCTTGTACCAATTGCTGATGCAAAACTCTCTGATAGTGACATCATAGGAAGACCCTTGGTCACCTAGTTTGAGCATGCAATACAGTCAAGTGCAAAGAAGAGAAAGAAGAAGGAAGTTTATAACATAGAGACTTATGAGTAGGACAACACCTCAAAAGAAAGTGGACCTGGTTCACCTACAAGAGGAAGAGGAGATGAAGTAAATCAAGAAGTAGGAGGGGAAAAGGAGAAAAGAAAGGAGAAGGCACAACTACACCGTCGAAGGATCCCCCTACCGAGATAGAAACACCGAAGAAGAGGAAGGTTTCTTTGTAGAAACCCTCAATAAGAAAGAAGACCCATGCTAGTAAGCCCTAGCTAGAGGCCACACTCATAGAGGACGACATTGGCTTGGTCCGCGGAGTGATGGAGGATGCATCTGAAGATCTCTTGTAGAGATATGGAGCAAAGTAGGAAGATTTTTATGTAAAAGTCAAGAAGGAGTTAAAGGAGATACAACGAGCTATTCAAGTTATCCACGCAGTACTTACTACACCTTCCTCATCAAATATTGTGGAATTGGGGGATGAGTCTGCCCAATTCACAATATTAGCAGATGCAGTAGAGGCTTAGCTTCATAAAGTTCAAGAAGAAAATGAAAAGTCTATAGAATCCCTGAATAAAGAGAGAGAGGAAGTCTTAGAGAAACTATGAGTTGTGTAATATTTTTTAACCACTTATGAAAAGGAGAAAGATGAGTTTTGGGCGATGCTTGAGGAGGAAAAAGTGAATATACAGAGAGAAATGGACCAACTACTCACA
Source organism: Picea engelmannii (assembly GCA_009831015.1). Lineage (NCBI taxonomy): Eukaryota > Viridiplantae > Streptophyta > Pinopsida > Pinales > Pinaceae > Picea > Picea engelmannii. The sequence goes on along the minus strand of ML810583.1, from coordinate 4,009 downwards.
GAGTAGACTGCGATCAAATAAGTGGTGAGAAAATCACTTCACTATGTGCGAGGCTTGGCACAGGAGGAACATGAGGCAATCGAGGTTCAAGTGATGAAGCTCATTGAGGCCATTCGACAACTTCAAGAAAGGATAACAGAGTTGGAGATCTAAGCAGTACCAAGAACTCCGCAAGAGGTGCGTGACCAGAGAGAGGAAGCCAACAAGAACGCAGTTGGAAGGATCAGGGCTGCTATAGAGGGAAAACCCCTCTATGGACTACACCAGGGTTCTAAAATGTAGGTAGAGCTAACCATCTAAACTCTCCTACTTTTTATCAACTATCTCGACACTACCCCACAATAATACATAAAAGACAAGGTATAGGTACCTGGTAAGCATACCTTAAAATCTACGTCCGATGTCGATCCCTTTGCGCTTAGTTTTTTCCTGACTGCAAGTCTCCTCCCAAGGCTAACCTACATTCACCAAAAGACAAGCAAGAAACTACAAGCATGAATTCTACATATGGATTAGTGGGTTATACATCATAAACAAGAAATGTAAATAAATCATATAAGTTTAAGACGTCATTTGGTGGGATGGAAAAAGTACTTATTTATATTAATCTCACAAAAGACACTAACAATATGAGACTGACATTGCTCCTCAAAATTGGTCCTGGGCTCCTCTTCATAATGAACCAACTGCTTCCACATCTCCTTCTCCTCTTCATTTTGTCTCTAGGAGAATGGCAAAGGGCTTGCAATGGAGAAAAAGTGAATTCTGGCTCAAACTCACAATTTGGTTGTCCAATATTGGGGCAAAGGGAGAATACAAAAATGGGCAGAGTTTCTACGCTTTCGTGATTCTTATTGCAATGGGACCCCAACCCCTTCTTTTATAGGCCAAAAGAGATATTAACGGTTGGGGTGATTGGCTACGGGCAGTTAAATGGTTATGTAACGGACCAGAAACCAGTATCCTATGCAATTTTCCATTTTTTACGATATTTTGTGAGTGTACGTGGGTTGTAGTGGGTCAACAGTAATGTGTACATGGGAAGTAGTGGTGCAGGGCGCATACACCTTAAAAATAATGATTTTTAGAAGAGCTTGTTCAGTGATGTCTTGGCAAAGATAGCAAGTTAGATGGCCTCATGCCAGGTATGCATGTCTAGTGAAATTTAGGGTTATAATAGATGCCCCCTAATGTGTGAGGTCAGAAGAGCATCTGATGGTTGAAATACATTACAAATCTTCACCAATGTACAAAGTGAGTGAGCCTAGGGACCAGAGTTCAGGAGGTGCCATCTGCAAAAATAACAATTTGTCTCACCGAGGTGGGCATACCCATGCTCGAGATGAAATAAAATCATGGATACCAATCAAATACACTGCAGATCCATGTCATATAACTATATAAAGTGTATCCACGAGCAAAACACAACGGATCTACATCTCAAAATAAAAAAAGATATACATGTATGGTATCCATATTCAAGAATCCAATGATGCATGATGGATGGAGATGAGGTCTTCAGAGCTCGAGCAAGAACTTCAAAATCTTCAAAACGTGGGTAGGAGTGTAATATCAGTGTATGACTTCACTACCCAGAGGTCTTCGACGGCTCGTCGGGAATAGACAAGAGGATTTTTGTGATCAGTGCAGAGAACTTCATTGATTTTGAACGAGGACTTGATTGGTCTATTGGGGTGGTCGAGCATGAGGACACGAGACAAACTGTAGAAGGGTTGAATCAGTTTTAGTAAGACTTCCCTTGGACAAAATCATGACAAAAGATGAGACTCAGACAACATGGCGTTGACATAATTTCATGGTGCAGGAGGCAATGCAAACTCTCCATATGTTTGGAAGGGTAACCAAATGGAGGAGGACACAACTCTATGTATCGAGAAAAGATTCACAAGGTCATATTGAATCATAGAGCTTGACGAACAAACGAAAGGATTTGCTTTGTCCAAGGGTGACTCATTGTGCTATCAACAAAAAGAAAATACTGTTCCCTTCCTCTTTTTGGGGTATATTTGATTTTTTTGTCTTTTTCAATAATCTTGGAAAGTTTGAAAAAGAATGAAATAATTCTATGTTACAAAGGGGGAATGAGTGTTGCAGGCATACTAATTCCAAGTGCAAGGAACACACTGATGCTTAGAGAAAGGGGAAATATGTAGGAAAAGGACACTCAGAAAAAATCCTCCATGAGTCAAGGTGTCAAGATGCAGAGGCAAAGTTCTACAAGGCTTGCGTATAAGGCATGCTTCAGATGGTTCAGTTGAGAGAAACATGGAGCCGACATTAGGCCAAAGACGTGGGAATGCAAATGCGATTAATAAGACACAATGATAACGTCCTTCTATGTAATTTTAACGAGCCTAGAAAAGGTAAGCTCGACAGTTTTTCATTTTTAGAGAGTCTGGAAAAGAATAAAAGGAGACTCTATTGGGGTATGTTTTTCGAAGGTAGTCTAGTTGGCTCGAAAAGGGGTAAACTAGCACCAAATAGACATCTATTCAAAATCATTTAACGAGTGTGACAAAGACAATATCACTCGACAATCTTTTCATATTTAAGGAGTCTGAAAAGATATTAACTATGGACTTCGTAAGGGATGTTATTTTGGACCAATTTAACAAGTGTGAAGAAACAAGGTCACTTGACCATCTTTTCAATTTTAGGGAGTCTGAAAAGAGCTTAACTATGGACTCTGTGGGGGTTCCTTTTCCGTAAATTTAGTCCCTCAGGCCCGAAAAATGGTTAAATCTATACTTGAGAATACTCTTCTAGAGAACCGAGGCTCCTAGAGTATACCTTTATTTGTACTTTTAACCATCCAGACTGAAAAGGGGTAAACTACCGCTGGACAAACGTGCCTTCAAATTTTAGTTTAGTGAGAGTGAAGGGAAACAAGATCGCTCAACAATATTTTCATGTTTAGAGGGTCTGAAAAGGGATTAAAAGAAGACCCATTGTGTTTTGGGAGTCTCGAGGGTGATTTCAAGAGTGATAATGAATCATGCAAATGAGGTTCAAACTTATAATTAGGAAAAACTAATAAGGACTCCCGAGCCTATAATCATTTAGTGACAGCATGGACACCAAAATGAAACCAGGATCTACCTAGGGAATCCATGTGAAAGTAGGATCTACCACTGAAGTATGACACTTATAAAGCAAGAGTGAGGGTTCTGTGTCGCAATTCGGTGGGGTCGATCCTATGGCAAAGTGAAAAAGAAAAAAAGATGCAAAAAATAGAGGTGGAATCCTAACTTAGATTCAAAAAGTTGAAAAAATGACTTTTTACCAAAAGACCTTTAAAAATGACCCAACTCTCAAAAAATTTCCCAATACCCAAAGTAACACATATCGTAACATCACCCAATAAACTCAAGAACCATACTGAACGATTTTCAAGATAGAAAAAAAAATGACAAAAAGGGTCCAAAAACTGACAAAAAGGGGCCAAAAAGTCTATAAATAGAAAGTTGGCAACTCATTATCACCATTGTAAATTAAGAATTGACCAAAAGTTAGAAAACGCCCCTTTTCCGAAATAGTTGATTCCAGGAGCTTTAGTGGAAGAAGCGAACTTCCGTTTGGACCAAGTAAGTACACACTAACCTCTCTTGCATTTCCTTCTTCCTTTTTTGCATTTATTTTTGTGTTTTGGGGGGGCACTGACCTTTAAAGAGGTCGGCCCTATGTGTATGTGGGTTTTCCAAACATAGCCAATGTGTACATGTGGGAAGAAGATAATTTTCCCACATGCACATGCGACTTTCCTCAAGATAGCCCGCGTACACCCTCAAACAAGTGAAAAAAAAAAACAAGAGTTGACTCTCCATCCACTTGTCATTTTGCAGGATGTATGTGCATTGGAGAGATAGGGAGCATGGGGACATTGATTTTTTGGTCTCCGAAGACCCTGTTGCTATCACTTTTTTATCACAATGAGGGTTGTTAAAGTTCTTCCAGTGTCTGTTTATGAGGGCACAACCCAGGTTTCTAA
>ML810582.1:78793-107073 GCA_009831015.1 Picea engelmannii | reverse complement strand
GCACACCCTGCGGCAGCACAAGCTATATGCCAACTTGGAAAAGTGCTTCTTCAGCATGGATAGGGTCCATTAACTGAGCTACATCATTGATCAACATGGTGTACATGTGGATCCAACCAAGATCCAGGTCATCCATGACTGGCCAACCCCAACCACACTCACTGAGCTTTGAAGATTCTTGGGCCTTGCCAATTTCTATTGCAGGTTCGTGTTGGGATTCTCCCATATTGCATGGGCCCTCAACCAAGTAACCCCCATACTTTCATTACTGGACTTGCAACAAACCTTTGAGAATGAGACAGTTGATTTAGACTATGTTGTGGGAGTCATTCTCACTCAGCACGGCCACCCCGTGGCCTATCATAGTGAGACACTATCAGATGTTGTCCATAATTACCCTACTTATGAAAAATAAATATACTCCATTGTGCAATCCTGCCGCCAGTGGAGACATTACATTCTTGGGAAGGAGACAACTATCCACATTGATCATAAGCCACTGGAGTTCTTGCAGACACAAGGCAAATTGCAGAATGACCGCCAACATAAGTGGTCCACATACTTGCAGCAGTTCCACCTCAACATCAAGTATAAAATAGGAATTACCAACTGAGTCGTTGATTGCCTTATCTGACCTCCAGTCACGACACTCACCACAGTGATAGAATCTTTCGGCAATGAAACCTCTGGATGGACCCACCTCTATGAGACAAACTCAGACTTCACCACCACCTACCAAATGTTGGGCACAAACTCAGTTGTCGCTAATTTCCATCTTCAGGATGGGTTGTTGTGTCATATGGGCCATCTCTGTGTTCCATCAAGCAAGCATGCGAAGATGATTTGGGAAGCCCACTACAGTCAAGTGTCATGACACTTTGGCGTTGAAAAGACAGTGGCAGTATTGTAGAAACATTTCTACTGGTCGAAACTTTGATAGGATGTGGGAAAGTATATCAAGTCCTGCACTACCTATGCTATTTCCAAATCGACCACTAAGAAACAGGGCATGTACACCCCTCTATCTACTCTTGACAGTCCATGGAAATCTATCTCAAAGGACTACATGTCGGGCCTTTCGTCCACCAAGAGGGGAGATAAATGTGTTTTTTGGTTGTTGATCACTTTTCCAAGATGGTGATTATGGCCGCCTGTAAGAAGAGCATCACAGCAGAGGCCACTACCAAGATATTCTTTGAACAAGTATGGGTACATTTTGGAATCCCACAAACCATTGTCTCAGATCGAGATAGTCGGTTCCTCAACACATTCTGGTCGAGCCTCTAGTCACTGCTAGACTCCAAGCTCACTAAATCCACTCCTTTCCACCCCCAAACAGATGACCAAATTGAGGTCATCAATCGAATGATCGTGCATATCATGTGCATGTACAATTCCAAGCACTCCCACACATCGGATGTGAGTATTCCCTATGTTCAACATAGCTACAATCGAGCCCTACATAGCTCCACTGGCCACAACCCCTTTCAAGTGGGGTTGGGATTCCAACCATTGGGTCCCATGGATGTTGCACTACCCCTTACGGACTTCGGTCGACTCATCCCTTGCTCCAACTGAAGCTAAAAAATCCACCCGGTTCATTGAGTGGATCCAACACATCCGCCAACAGGTTCAATATATTTTACAGAAGTCCAATTCCAAGTACAAGCAACACCATGATCAACATTGGGTGCCACATAAGTTTCAGGTCGGAGACAAAGTTTGGTTGCACTTGCAAAAAGAACGCCTTACAAGGCCACATTGGAAGATTTGACCACTTCGTTATGGACCTTACACCATCACCAAGGTTGTGGGCGACAATTCTTTTGAGCTCAACATTCCCCCTTTCCTTGGCATGCACCCAGTGTTCAACGTGGCTCTCCTTCGACCATATTTCCCACCATTATTGGACACCTCAGAGATAGAAAAGCAGTTGACACCAACAGAGTTCAACCTTGATTGCATGCAACAAGAATCCAGTGATAAGGTTGTGGACACATAGTTCAATGGCACTTGACAGCAAAGGATCCAAATTTATCGAGTTGTCAAAGCAGGGCACCTCCTGCACCAAGGCAAGTGGCGCACCCAGGGCCAAATTCAGCATAAATTTCCTCATCTGATGGGGGAACTCAATGCAATGGATACCATTGATTCCTAAGGGGGGATTATTGATATAGATGCATGTAGGTTTCCTCCCACCTATTCCAATTGATTCGTTTTGGCAGTTTTCCAGTTTGGTAGTTTTTTCCTAGTTTTTGAATCCCCGATTTCCGGGACCGTTTTGAGGCCATAAACAACGTTTTTAGGGCTCGGCACAGTCAAAACTAATGAGAAAGTCTTATTTTGACAACAACATGTGCATTCATCGGATAGACCTTTCCAACAAGCTATTGTGCACCTAAAACGGAGATCGTATGCAAAAGTTACGACCCTGGGAAGTTGATGTACTAGCTTACCCCAATGGTGCCCACATGACTTTTGGCTCTTCATCTCCTAGGGTTAGGATTTTGATGTCTAGGATTTTGGCATTCATGTTTATTGTAAAAAGAATTTCAAAGCCTCATTGTAATCATCTTCTTGTGAATGAGCACAACCATCACATCTCTTCTCAGAGATAAACCGCCACCATTCTAGCAAGCTTGTTTTCCGCTGCATTTTACAGTTTCAACTTATTTCCTTATTGAATAGAAACTCATTTTACTGTATCTGTGTTATTCTGTGTTAAGCATATTTTAATAATAATCTGTATTCATTTAGTTCTGCTCATAAAATTCGGATCATAGGTCAACCTTTGCCATGCTTCTGTTGTTGCATATTTGTAGACACAAACTCTCTCTTATTTTGTTTCTTAAATTTCTACTCTATTTTGACAACATATCTATAAGAATATCCCAGCGAGGAGATGTCAAAGATATCCATATTTGTTTGGATGTACCTATGTGGGACATTGTAGTACTTCAGAACCAGGTGTTTCTCAGAGTCTTTGATACCCAACTTTGAGCATAAGATATGGAAGATGTTAGTGTACTCTTGCACCGTCTAGTCTCTTTCTTGATGTAGAGTCATCCATCTCGTGTATTGGTCATTATAGTTTTTGACAGGGTAAAAATCCTCCTTGAGGGCATCAACAAAATATTTCCAAGTGGGTCCTTTCCCAAATGTCATAGACTCATATTTGTTATGTCTCTCCCAGTAACATTTCCACCAATCTTTGACATTGGGGAGAGATTTAAGGAGAGCGAAGGTGATATTTTCAGTGTCAAGAAAATTTTGAACAAAGTAATACTCTTCTAACAGATTTAACCATTTATCCAAAGCATATGCATCTATCTAGCCTTCAAATAAGGGGATATCAAAGATAACTTGTACCTTGAAGGGTGTCACACCTCCGAAATGGTTTCTTGTTGAAGGTGCCTTGCCTATTGGCGACAGTCCTCAAAGGATCTCAATGAAGTTGTCCATCATCTTGTTCCATTGTCATGTGAGGGATTCCTTGAGAAAAAATTTGAAAGGATCTCTTATTTTTTCATCTCACTTTTATTCTTCCATGGGAGGTTTTTTAGGCCGATAAGAGCGATCATCCCTAAGTGAAACTAACTCGAGACCCAACTATCTATACCCTCAACTTGTCAGGGACATGCACTGAGAAATAACGAGCATAATGCTATGATACCATTAATCCATATTATATTGAGAATGAAATGAGATACAAACAAAAATCTAGAAGAGAATACAAAAACACAATGAAACCCAACTTATATTAATGAATAAAACAACAGAATATTGTAGAACACAAACTAGTTAGAATGGTGGTAGCTTATCTTTGAAGAGAAATAGATGTCGACTACACTTATTCACAAAAATATGATTACAAAGAGGTCAAAAAGGGCCTTTTATCATGAAACCTAAAAAAATAAGCCTAAACATCAAAACCCTAACCTAGAAGATGAAACACCAAAAGTATTGCAGGCCCCAAGGTGGTTAGTTGATACGTCAAGTTCCTAGGGTTGAAAATTTTGCATACGATCTCCATTTGGGGCACATGATAGCTCATTGGAAATAAATATCCAAGGATTGCAACTTTTTGTCGGGGCCAAGGATGCAATCATGTGCCCCATGAATGTCCAAGAAAACATTGTTTAGGGCCTTAAAAAAACCCTGGAATTTTGGGACTTGAAAATCGTAGAAAACCTTCCAAGAAGATAGATAATCGTTGAGTCGATGGAAGAGATGGGTTGCCATTGATATCCACTTGGATCATGTAAGGTATATGGGTTAGGAATGGAGACTCTCACCTTGAGATAATCCCTATCAAAATATTCTTTAGTTCATGAGTCTGACACAAGCCTGATTTTGAGGATTGACACATTAGGGAAGGGTTTCCTTTCCCAATATATGCTTCAAATCCAAATTGTAATGGCTTGATACCTAAATAACCTATTTCTAAGGAAAATGATCCATGAGCTTAGCCTTGATCCCTGAGAAGGCCCCCTAAATGGAATCATTGACCATAGAATGGGATGCAACTCTGATTCCAGGGTTTGACTAACCGAGGAAGGGTCTCTTTGCCTAAGACATTCTTTAGGGGGGCCTAAAGGATATACTTTTAAATAACATAGGATATCAACATAATTATATACCATTAGATAATACCTATAGAGGGAATTTTTAGCCTAGGAGTGGGATACATGCTTTGTTCCAAGGTTTTACACAACAATGAAGGGTCTCTTCATCCAAGGCATGCTTTGCAACTAACTTCTAGTGGATTGGATCCAAAAGGAGATAATTCTAAGGAACATGAACCATGCACAGGGCCCCAGAGCATGAAACTATAGGGAGGTCACCTTGATAGTATCGTAACTACTAAGTTGGTTCATACATAGGTTATTTAATTTTATTAATAAATATCTTAGAATAAGAATAAATAAATTGGGGTCAAAGGGACTTTAAAATTATATCGAAATGTGAATTTTCATTTATTGATACATTTTTTTGTTATGAAATCATCTTTTTTGTAAAGGGGCTATTAATAATTATAAATGAAGTTAGTGTTAGTGAGTTGGAGAAATAAGAGGTGAGTGTGGTACATACTAAAAATAGAAGTGATTTTTATAATTCTATGAACACATGTTTCGAACATATTTTAATAAGTAATGGTATCATGCATAATACCTGCCATTTGGATGGAATGTTTGGTCTGGTGCATAATACCTACCATTTGGTACATACATTAGTTGGTCGAGTAGTTGACATGCATGTTGGTCGAAAAATCAACCAACAAACAATGATATTCGGGTGGTGGATTGACTATCCCAACAATCGACTACGAGTTGGACACATGGACGATCGGGTCAAGAATCCTTATCGAGTCGACTCGATGACGCGGATTTGAAGAAGTTAACTCTAACAAACGATGACTATATGTGAAAAAAGGCTAGAAATAGAATACCCCTTGGATCATTATCATCAAGCAATCGAGTTGATATCATATGGAGATATCAATATCCAATATGCATTGTGATGTTCTGATCACAATGCGCTTTGCTTAAGTGTTGTAACAGTATCTTTGGACACCACCTTTTGTCTTAAAAAATGTATTCCCTCTTCGATTATCTGCATAATTTTTTATTTGTTTCTCTATAGGTTAGACCCCTTCCCCGACATTAAAAAGGGCTTGTACTTGGCCCATGTTGTCATAAATTAGTGAGATGAATTCCCACCAACCACTTGGACATGTATTCAATGCTTCTTTTGATAATTATAAGAAGATAAACATAAATATGAGATGGCTTGTATTAATAGAAATGAGGAACCCCTTGGACTCCCCTTTATCCCCCTCTCTTGTGGAATCATATCCCCCCATCGTTACCATCCCAATCGTATTGCAACCAATGATTTATTTTTATTCATTATTACAATGTACATTTTCACATAACTCAACCCTTGGCCATATAAATCCATACAGTGTATATGGCCTAAAACATATTGCCTCACCAACCTAAATCGATTTGCAAAATTACATTATAATTTAGAGGGATAAAAATCGATGATGTTGCATCCATCCCGTGACTAAATACTATTAATGTAATTGGATTCTCTATAATATTTTATAGCACTCCCACTTAATAAAAAAATTTCTTACTTCATACCAAACAACGCTGTGAATTTTTTAGAACCGTCTCTCCATGGAGGATTAGTAAGAATATCAACTAATTACTTAGTAGTTTTAGAATAATTCCACTGAATATATTTCCTTCCTTTACAACTTTCTTCAGTAGTTTATATGTATATTATTATTCATATTAAATTGGAAACATGGTACATCTTTGACCATTGTATATATAGATCCTTAATTGTTATTCAAGTTTGTCTCCTAAGAAAGTGTCCCAGACTACAACTCATCGACTTCAATAACAAAGCCTCCAAATAGTTCCCTTAACTGCGCTATGAAGCTTATGCAATGGTCACTCCAAAGCCCAAGGGCCAAGAGCTAGTGATCCTATCGCCATAGATCGTTACCATTTCTTATTTAGGCAACACGACTCTACATACCTTCCCTCCTATTGTGTGCAACTCTCCTCATCTTCAATGGTATCAAAAACCCTGAGAGAGATAGAAAGAATATGAAGGCTATGGGAAATATCACCTTAGAGAGTGATCTGAGGGTCGCTAGGGTGATATTTCCAAGTCCAACAAGAAGGACTTGGCTCATATGGTGCAAGTAGTTTTGGACCATATGATGAAATACATCTATCCTCAAATAGTCCAGATAGATATGAACGTGCGAGAGTTTGAGATCCCAAATATGGAGAGCCTCATTCACATGTAAGATCCAAGGGATCATCAACAAATTCCAAGCCCTATGCATGATGAAAACATCAATCAAGATCAATTGATTCTACCTCAACATAAAATTTTAAAGACATCCCAGTCATTCCAACCAGGGGATATGGAAAATTCATCTAGGAGCTATCGACCAAACAACATCATTGGCTCAAGGACGATTCAACTAATAGTGTTGGGCACCTGTCAGCACCCAAGGTTTGACAAAAGTTGCATGTGTCACAATTCAATACTGCACACATGATTGAGAATATGCATTTTGCAGTGCCATGTTTCAATGTCTGCACCGAGCCAAAGATTTATTGCACGTGATAACCCATTTTGTATTGCACGCAAGGACTTAAATAAATTGCATGTAGGCCAAATTCAAAAGGATCTTCAAGAATCATTGTAACTATTTTTGTAACCACCCTACTGGTCATGGTCGAGGTTATGCATGAGCTAGAAATTTTGTTATGATTTCCATGCTCTATGGACGATATTGGGGGATGTGTGCATATATGTAAGGGTTGGGATTTTCAATAAAGAGGGATTTAGTACATTGTTATGTGAGATATAAATGAGTTAGATATTGAGTTACGTAAAGTTTTCACTTCTTGTCATGTCTGGTTTTGTTATGCATGAGAGAAAAAGTAGATCGACATCTGAGCACATGGATCATATTTGTTTTGAATGTTAATGCACCTTGAGAAGGATATGGCCCCATGGCATCTCATTGTTTTGAATGAATGGAATGAATTAATAAAGTATAAAACACCATTATCTTTGCATATGATTAGTTATGATTTGAATGTGTGCATGTTTTATATTGTTCTACGTAGTAGCTTGTGGTTGTTATAAATGACTGACTGACTATCTCATGAAGGTTTCCTATATGTTTTATTCCTTCATACCCTGCACAAGATCAATGGTCTTTGTGATTCTCATGTCATCTCGAGTGAGACCTTATTCATTCCTTGAAGATTAAATATGTTGGCACCTATGGGGTTTTTTTGGTAAAGAATATTGAACCATGGGTCTTTAACCCCCCGGTCGAGCCAACATAAGGAAAGGAAACTAATTAATAGAGGATTGTAATTCATGATTACAAAGGAGGAAGTTATGGAAGCCTTGTATGGTAGAGGAAATATACAAAGAAAAAGAAGAGCATGCACTTCATGCAAGTGATGGGTGAACCATATTCATGGGCCAGTCATATGTATGCCTCAAAGAGTTGAAAAATATAAACCAGTAACTTATGCGTGAAGGGTATGAAGAAAATGGAGAATATTAATTTACTTGAAATTTTCTAATGGGGGAATAAAGAATTCCATTGTGTTTATTGGACTTGGTAAATAGAGTTGAATTTCATAGAGAATTGTCCAAGGAAATTTCAAAATTTAACAAAACTTAAAGATAGTTGGAGACAAGGGCATGAGATGTCGTAGGATGGATGTTCAAACTACTAAAAGATATTGCAACATTAAGGTAAATGATTCCAACAATGAATGAGGATTGTCGATGTGACAAGAAAGTAGATAATGTTGGGTGCATTCTAAGTATACATATAGGTATCAAATCAAAGAAGAACATAAGAAGTGCAACTACATCCCGAATGGAAGTATAAAGAGATCATATAAAGTGGGAGGAATATGTTTGTTTGGTATTGGTTGCAATTTATAATGGACTTTGAAATGAGTCCATATGAAGCTGGAATGATATAAATTAAATCATTATAGGATGATGGAAAATTATAGTAAGTAAAGGTAAACTTGGAGCAAGATTGGCCAAAAAAAAGGACGTATATGTTAAAGATATAATACCAATATGGTATATGGGTTGTAAATTTGGAGTGATGAAGTTGGGCTTGGTTGGAATTGCTCAAGAAAATGGAGCAAAAATTCCTAAAGGTGAGCATAATGTATAGGCAACTCAAATAAAAGAAAAGATGGTTGCCATAGTCAAATGAGATTTCAGGGCAACCCAAGATAACAAAGGGAAGCTAAAATGATAAAAAATGTTGTAGTATGATAAGGAAAATGTTGGAGCAGCAAATGGAAAACATGGCTAGCAAAGCAGACATGATAAACATGGAGCTTTTATCACCTCTAAAAATTTTTTGTTTATAGAAGTAGAGTTGTATACTTTAAAAGTAGCAAGTGTACATGTGTATGCATGCAATGAATTGTTATTTGGGTGAGAAAATCATAGCTAATGATCTATGAAGTGATTGTAAAGAAGCCTCTAGACAAGGATCAACTATGTTGTAGAGATCCTTGCTATGCAAAGGAATTAGAAGGGAGAATTCCTTAACTTTTCTCTTGTTGCATTGTTTATATTTCTTGAATTTGAGAAAATTTCTATATGTATATGTTTAAGGCATGGAAATGTTTGAAATGCAAGAGAATAAAATAGCTAGAATTCATATGCACTAGTGAACATATTAAGAGAAAATGCATAATGCATGTAGATATGCTTGAGAAAATATGTTATATTGCATATTGAATAAAAGTAGTATGTTGTTGCATATGCCATGTGTAGGGCATGGTGATTAAATGTGATTAATGATGGTTGTGTAACTAGAAATAATTATTTTCCTTATGTTTTCTTTCCCAAGTTTTATGGAGGGGCACATGGTTTCCATGCAAGTATTGCCTTAGGTAGGGATTTGTTCCACATTTGGGGAAATCATTCTTCATTTTTCATTCTCTCATTGTTGAGTTGTTCCTTTTTTTCTGTGGGGGAGGGGGGTGATGGTGTATTAGTGTTGGATATTATGCCATAGTTTTCTGGCCATGTTGTTATGTGGAATCTGTGACTATGTTTGTGGGAAGCTAAGATAAGTAGGAATAATATACATTCAAGATTCATTATTTTCCAACAATATATATTTCCTAGCTAGCCTGCATTGGAGCATTGGAGGGAAGTGGGATAGACTAAGAGATTGTTCAAAAATGAAGGGGATTCCATTCCTTGTGTTGTACATAGGATAAGGGTCAAAGAGAAGCTAGAGAGTGGGATGGTTGTAGTGATAAATGGGGTGAATTGTTAAAATGTTGTTGAGATGCAACTCAGATAATGGGAAAAGTGAGGAAACCAGAGCCATATCCAGTAAATATAACCTTGTTGTTTCATTGACTAGCATGAGGGTGACACATGTTAGAAAGTAATGGATGTGCTCGTTGACAATATAAAAATATTGTCACCCAACCATAGGCTGAAGCCAACCCCGAGCACCTTAACCTTAATAGAGAATGATTCTAGAAGCAAACCAATAGCCAACCAAGGCTAATGCATCAATAAAGATAACCGATACTGATCAGAAATTCCAACCATAACCAATAGAAAGTCTGAGCCTAAACCAGGAATACAAATTGTGACAGTTGTCGACTATACCTTCTCCCTAGACTTGCGCACTTGCCTAGTTTCTGTAGGGCGCACTTATTCCCAGCTGAAATTTTGAGTTTTGTGTACAAAATGAGGTCTGGATACTTGTATTTATGTTGTTTTCTTGAGTTGTCTGGGATGACTTCTCATTTTGGAGGATAAATACTTAATATTAATTATTTCCTTGAGCCAACTTGTCTTTTAGGGTTAATTTTAATGCTTTAGGGTTTCTTCTTGCTTCCCAGAATATTATATTCTCGTTAGGGTTACACATGGAGGTAAATACCTCCCGCAACTACCATAATATTAACACTCCCTCCTATATAGGGAGTATTGAAGGAAATGGTATTGAGAACAAATACACCATTCAACCGGTAGCATCATCATAGTCATATAGACTATCTCATGATTAGATCACAAGAACCATCATCACTATCAGTGTCATCTGACAGCATCAACTGCATCATCTTTAGAAACCATACTCCATTTGAGTAATCATACATGATGATGAATAAGTCACTCACTCCAAAGAGTGATATAAGAACCATTCTTCTAATCCAGGCACATGTCCTAGAATAATAACTATTCCAACAGATGTTGGAAGCCACACCATGGGCTACAAGGACTACTCTTCTAATCCATACATACTTCTTAGAAGAAAAAATGTCCTAGACCATTTCCCATCTGGAGAATGTATGTCCATCAGTACACTAACCATCCATCTAGATGATAATCATTTTCAACACTATTGATAGTCTTCATGCCAATCAGAACAATGCCATTCAGTAGAACAAAATTGTGTCTATCCATAGTAGTACACAACTACAATCCAGTGGTACACTACCACACCAAGTAGCACACAACTAATTAATCAATGACACATAGTCACAGCCAGTGGAACACATCCACCACAGTAGCATACATCCACTTTCCGGAGACATACAATCTCCATAGCAATCATATCATATGATATCAACCTGCACATGAAAATAATGTCATGATATAAACTGAGTCATCTGGACCATTCTTCCACTCACATATTTTAGATCTGGAAGATCACCTGCCCTCAGAAGGTAAAACATCAACCATGATCTACTGGACTATTCTTCTCAAGCATACAATAATAATTGTCTTGATTTCTGAGCCTGGACCATTCACCTATCTGGGCCATTCCTCCGGCACTAAACAAAGTGCAACCTAGAGAGAATGAGTCTACCCTAGGGAATGCTTGTCCCTGATTGTTAAACATGGAACATTCACCTAACTGGGCCATTCTTCTAGAACTAAACAAAGTGCAACCTGGAGAGAATGAGTCTGCCCTTGGGAATGAGTGTCTAGACCATTTCCTAAGGAGATGATTGTCCGGCACCAACCTAGAAAATGAACCATTCTTTGACACTGCTCACAATTGTGAACTTCAAAATAATGATTGTCCGACGAGGAAGACCATTCTTCTTGACCACTACTGAGAGTGATTGTCAAGAATAAATATTTTCCTATACCGTTCCCCCACACTGGACACAAGGGGAATCCATGTCTATGGTACATAAACAATCTATCGAACAATTTTCATTACAAAAATGACTTTCTGATCTGGACCATTTTCCGAACTGGAAAATGCGTGTCCATCATAAACCTCAAACCACTTTCCAAACTGGAAAAAAACTACTCATCCTGGACCATTTTTTGAGCTAAAAAATGTATGTCCATAAATCAATAACATATCAGTTCTCCCTCCCAACCTGTGAGTCATCTCTTCCCTTTTCAATAAGGAAGTCGTCTACACGAGCTCCATCTTGTTTCTTGAGTATGCAAAACTTTTTCATCTTGGATAGAGACTTTACCAAAATATCTGCTTATGTGCTCATTTGTGGAGATATATTGGAGAACCACTTCTCTTTTCTGGACCTCATCATGGAGAATGAAATTCTTGATCTCAATGTACTTCGTTCTTTCTGGAACACTGGTTTTATATGAAGGCTTCATATAGCTCTGATCATTATAATATATCATGGTTTAATTCAACACTTTTGTTTTCTCCTAGCTCATGACATTGTGGCAAGGCTCAAACTAGAACATATCCAAGTGTCACTTCTTCTGTCATCATGAGAGTTTGTCATGGATTAGAAATCCATCATCCTGGACTTCTGAATAACCATTCTGATATAATATCTCTATTATAGAAAGTTTTCATCATGCTTTTGTTGTTCATTGGAGGCTCTGCACCAAGTTGTCTTCTTCCATTTACATACAAGAGTCTCTATATGGTATACCTCAAAACCTTGAGGTTTCTCTACATACGCTTTTTTTTTCAATTATTCTTTTGAGGAGAACAATCCTTACATTCATCTGATGTAAACTCCAACCCATGGATACTACGGACGATATAATGGCTCAGGTAGAGGTACGTATCGCTTCTGGAAAAAGTTATCATCATAGTCTTCTCCCTCCATCTGGGAGAACCTCTAGTTATGGATCTCGCGATGCTTCCATTCATAATATCATGGATGTGGATGGACAACCAGGGATACTTTAAGTCTTGTTTTTGAATAAGACTTCTTCTAAATTCAATTTGAACACGTGTTGTTTTTCATGGCTACTGCCATCAATGGGAACATGGATAGATACTTCATAATCCTTGATGGATCACATTATTTAGGATTAGCTCCCTCCTAATCCTTGCTTCATGCATGAATGTGTGCTCTTCTTTTGGAATTATATAATCGACTCCCTCCATCTAAGAGAGTCCACACATCTATCTGCATCCTTATTGCCTTCTGCAAAGTGTCACAAGTCTTTTCCTTTTGATTGTTGACTTCTTTCGGTTTTTACTTCTTCTAGTTTTCTTTAAGTTTGATTATGATTTTGGCTTGTCTTACAATTGTAATAGCTTCCACAAGAATTGTTACCAAGGATTGTCAATGTACTTCATCTTTTCATGTGTATTACTTGACTTGTAGTCATCGTGATAGCAATCCTTATCTTGTCATTCTTCCATATGTATTGTTTATCTTTGAACATCTTATCTTCTAAGAAATAGATATGCAAGATATGTACAGAAACGATGTAAACATGGTATGTACAAGAACTATGAAGAATATTGTTACCGTGTCTTAGAAGAAGAAGTTTGTTTTATCGTGCTTGGTCTTCTTTGAGGGTTCGCTTTCTTCGACAACCGATGCATCATGTGTTTCCTTCTTTTTCTTCAACTCGAGACAATGATTCTTGTAGTGACCATATTTTCGACAGTTGAAGGATTGTATTTTTGACATATCTATCTCTTGATTTGGTTTCTTCCTTAAGCTAAACTTCTTTTTATTCCTGAAATTCTTGAACCTTGTTGTGAAGGCTTGATCCCCGTTTTTATTTTGGGGTTTCTCTTTTGCACTAATCCTTGATTCTACTTGTGAACATCAAGTCCAAAGTTATTCAAATGTGGGATACTCCTTCCTTGTGTTCATGCTTGCAGCGAATGCATCCCATGTCTTGGGAAGACTATTGAGTACTATATTTACCAGTTCCTTCTCTGAAATGATTTCTTCAATAGCTTGTAGTTGATATCTTAATTGAGAGATTCTCACAAAGTATGATGTTATGTTGTTATCGTCATTCATTTTCATGTCACGAAGCTCATTCTTCATACTCATTACTTGTCCAATGTTTCTGACTGAGAAGAGGTTAGTTAGGGAATCATACATCTTCTTAGATGAGTCAAGATGGGAGATGTAGAGTATCAAGTGGTCTTTTATAGAGTCCACTATGATACTCATGGCATTGATGTCACTGTCTTTAAACTTCTCCATAACTACAATGTTCTTAGGTTCCTTCTCTTTTCCTTCTTCGAACTGTGGTACCACGATCTTTCCTTTCACGATATCTAACACTTTATTCTTGGCAAGGATGACGTCAATCCTTGTCTTACATGCTCTGAAGTTAGAAGCCCCTTCTAACTTGTTTTTTGACTTCATAGAGTAAGTCATAATTGATTTGACTTGGTCAACCCTTGATTTTGACCAAAAACACAAACTTGACGTCTTAGCTTGCTGAGAGTACCAGGAGATGTGCTAGGCTAGGGCGCACTAGTCTATCTAGAAATTAGGTCAATATCTTCACTTAAGGTGCCTCAACGAGAGGGTTAGGTTTTTGTTGTTGCCGCAAAGACTCGCTGCAACTGCATCTGTAATTGAGCAAATCATCACAATCTATCTTCCAACGGTTAGACTGTCTGAAGATAGTGTGGGCCCATAATCTGTTAGAAAGTAATGGATGTGCTCATTTAACCATAGACAATATAACAATATTATCACCCAACCATAGGCCAAAGCCACCCCCGAGCACCTTAACCTTGAAAAAGAATGATTCTGGAGGAAAACCAATAGCCAACCAAGGCTAATTCATCAAGCAAAGATAACCAAGACTGATTAGAAATTCCAACCATAACCAATAGAAAGTCTGAACCTAAACTAGGAATACAGATTGCGGTAGCTGCCGGCTACAACTGCTTCCCACACTTGCGCACTTGCCCAGTTTCTACAGTGCGCACTTCTTCCCAGCTAAAATTTTGAGCCGCGTGTACAAAACGAGGTCTGGCTACTTGTATTTATACTATTTTCCTGAGCTTTCTGGGCCGACTTCTCATTCTAGAGGCTAAATACTTAATATTAATTATTTCCTTGAGCCGACTTGTCTTCTAGGGTTAAGTTTAATGCTTTAGGGTTTCTTCTCGCTTCTCGGAATATTCTATTCTTGTCAAGGTTACACGTGGAGGTAAATACCTCCCACAACTACCATAATATCAACAACACCTACTCAAGCTATTCCCTATGGATATAAGGAGAAAAGAATCCATGGAACTATTTTCCAAAGTGCACTCTTCTAATAGATAAGTAATTTGGTCTTTATTATCTTGATGCTAATGCTTGTGGTTGTTGTTGTAAATGAGAATTATGTGTTTAATTGGGGAAAATACAAGTGTGGAATTTAGTAATGACTCAAGGGTGCACTCTGGGATATTTGGGAGATATTCTTATGTAGGGTTGAAGGTTGTTATAGTCATATTTGTAATATAGAGGGAATAATTATACCTCTATAATGTAAATTATTTTTTAGCCATGTTAATTTGTTGTAGATGGCCTTATGATATCTCAGAAGAGACTAGACTCATCAAGAAAAAATAATTGTTTTTATGATAAAGTATAACATATGAGAGTTGTTGTATTTTCATATGTTTATTGTTCCATATTGTTGGTGCGCAGTGGGAAGACCCAAGGTTCAACATGAATTCACCAACAAAACCCTCAGATATCGGCCCTTTCGGCATCACCCGCAAGCAGGTGAAGTCTCACCTGAGGCATTTATAGGAACTGTAGGAACTAGGTTTCCACAGTGGTGAAGGGATGGGAGGCAATCCTCATAACCATTATACTTAGAATTATTTCATTATACCTTATATCATGTGCGTAGAAACATAATAACATGTAACATATTCAGAATAAAAAACACAGATCATATGCACGCAATAAATAGAACAACAAACACATCAGGACACAAAGACATTATATTTGACGTGGTTCACCCAAGATGGTCTACGTCCACAACAGTTGGCTTCTTATTATATTATTCAGAATCATCCCTTACCAAATATGTGAATTGCGCTCATACATCATGCCTTTTTCGTTATCCTATCTCTCTATATAACTATGTCCCTCTTCACTCCTTCATTATTGCATACATTCATGCATACCTATTTTCTCTCCTATTTCATTACATTCCATTCCATCTACCCCAAAACCCTTACATTTTTATACATTTACAATAGGTCTTAGCCTGTATCAATGGACCCAAAATTCCTAATAGATTCAACATTCTTCCTTCCTTTGCATGCGTTGATCTCTTTCCTTCCTTTCCATGCACTGCGCACTTCCTAAAACTGGTCCCAAAATCCTGTCCCAACAAGCTCCCAACGCTCACATGTGCCTCATCTTGAGCCACTTAGGCCTTCTGTTGCGCTCTCTTCCATGACACAACGAACTTCTCAAAAGTTTCCTTTACAGTTGTGACCTTCTCCTCAACTTGTGCTTCTTGCGTCAAAATCCCCTCTGTTGTTTGCGCGATAATGGGGCTCTTCAATTTCTCTCCATTGTCTTGCACTCCTTGCTTCACTATGCCTTATGCATCTGCAATTTCTTCTGTCACCAGAAATGATTCCTCATGTCGCGACTCAATCTTCTACATGAGAGTATGTTTTTCAACTCTTATTTGGTTGATCTCAAGGTACAACTTCATTTTCTCGACTATGGAAGTCATTTGTTATGTTGGTGTCAAAGTGCTCATTGTTTCTTTGAATTTCTGCACTTTCTCCTCTGTAGTTTGTAACCTCTATTCCAATGCTTGTAGTTCTGCATTCTCCAAAAAATGAGTCTACAGTTTTGTACTCTCTTCATACATATTTTTGCATTCCTCATTCAAGCTCCTAATTCTCTCTACGATCATCATAGTTGTCTTTCCCGTTGCTCCCTTTTTTGTGGTGGGGTACTTGGCATTGTACAGGCTTCCAGATCTACTATCTTTGTCCTAAATCTCTAAATGACTTTGCTTATATTTGTTACTTACTCTTCCAAGGGAGTATGTACTTCCATTATTACCTCTGGGAAGCTTTTGTATGGCTCATGTACTGCTTGTTGCAACCTTGTTGTATTTTGCATGGCCTCGTCCTATTCCAACATGAGTTTACTATAATTTGTGTGTAGTGCATCATCGTCTGCATTTACCTTGGCCAACTCCATAGAAGTCGATTATGCACACAACTATATCTCATGTGTAATGCTTGTCTGCAAGTTGTGTAACAAATTCATTGGTAATTGTGACAACACTAAGTCAATATGACTTCATTCTTGCATGCACTCTTGCATTTCTTTCCTAGGGAACTTTATGGCCTCTGTGGATATTCATGATTCAATGCTCTACTGATGTTGATGGTGGTTGTGACGTTGTCAGTCATGAGTTTATTTTCTTTGTTGTACATTCTATCTGTTCTTCTTCTATTGTTCGGGTTGGCGCTATCCTAGTTGATTCCAAAATCAGTGCAATGTAGTTATCTGCACTTGCACATTCATGTGCATTTATTCCTATTTCCATGCAGCTCGCAGACATGCTTCTTTAGTTAATTCTTTGACCTAATCCCTAATCTTCTCCAAGTCATCCTCAGTTAGAGCATGGATAACTACTTGCTTTTATGCTTTCCTCTTCTTGTGCTTATGTGTTGATTTCTCCTTAGGGTGCTCCTTTCTCTTCTGTCCAGTGTGTGGTGTTGTTTCTTGAGTGTCACCTGCACCATTCCCTTGTTATTCATGTTTGTGTTCTTCTTCCTGATCCTTATTTGTTTGTTGTGTCTCCTTCTACATTGTTTCTGTCACTAGGGTTTTCCACTCTGCTTCCCAGTCATTGACAATATGTCTTACATCCTGTTCTATCAGTCTATAGCTACTCAACAACCATTGTTGATCCGAATCCCTTTTTGCTTGAATGTACATATGGTGTGGACCTACCTTGAATCGTTTGATTTGTTTGTATGCTTCAACTATCGGAGGTAGAACGCACAGTGTGTATTCAATGCATTGTCATATTGTCTCATGATAGATGTAGAAGGTGATGTTGTTATCCATTTGCATGTCTGTGTGCATGGTATTCAACAAAGAAACATATATTTCTACCAGGAACAATTGTTGCATACCTTCCAGGAATTGGGTTTCTTCCGTCTCCCTCCAAGCAACTTATGAAATTAAAATAAATAACCAAGCATAATGAAACTTCATTCTTTTCTCATGTGATTCCCTGCAGTCAGTTAAGAACTAGTTCACCAAAAATGTCACCTAATTCATCTGCACTCCTACTACACACTTCTTCGTTGTTGCTATTACTCCTATTGGAACCTGATATTTGTGACACTTCCTTAGTAATTTGTAAGTCAACGCTCGCGTCAAAAACCTAACATAATCATCATTGATTCTTGCTACGTCTAATCCACGCACTCCTCTATGCGTGCCATATTTTTCCTTCATCCTTTCTGCTAATTCTTTCTCATGAGTTTTATCTGTGAATAGAGGTAGTGGATCTTCCCCTGTTGACAACAATCATTTAATCCACACAATAATTTGGGTGTCAATCAACATTTCCCTGTCCAACCATAGAAACCCTTCGTGGAAGAAACTCATAAATAATTTGACATAGATGTTGATTTATACACTTCTTCCAAAATGTGGGATATCCAATAGGTTCAGTATGCATGTTTGTTACAGTCTTATTTCCCGCTACCACGGTTCAACTATGATTATGAGTGAGTCCAGTATGTGTGATGTGCATGGATAATTTTGTGGTGATAACTATGAAAAATTCTTTAGATATGCAAGGTCATGGTCTGAAAACTTCAGGCTTCCTACTACTCCCAACATATATCCCTCAACAGTGACCCTGGGTGGAATCAATGGTGTAACCAGGTCATACTTCGGCTCCTTAGGAAGTCTAGCTTGATTTTCTATTGGATTCTTGGGTGGCACATATGGGCTGGGAAATTTTTCTAGATCTGGTGCCTCTACTCTTGGGGTTTCCTCCTGCATCGGTGTTGATTCCTACTTACTACGTGGTTTCTTAATCTATGATGTGGATTCTCCTATTTTCGGTGGCGCCATATCTCTTTGTAGTTCGGATCTGTTTGTAACTCACTCGACTCTTGTCTGGCTCTTTGTTCTCTTCGAATGTTCATGCAATAATAAACCTTTCTCATCGTCCCTTGTCTGCTTTTATAGGTTGCTTCCAGTTGTTATATTCCTCTTCATTCATAAATTCTTAGTCCCATCTGATTGTGTTTGCATTCAATTCCTTCTGGGTTCTGCATTAATTTCATATTTTCTAGTGGATCGTGGTCTAGATTTTTCATCCTATCAAAATCTCGTCGTCACTTCTCATTTATGACTACGTTTTCATGTTATCTCACCATTATGGTTTCTCTTTAATGATTTTCTCATCCTCTGCACATATCCTTATCCCAACTCTTCAATTCTCCTTTCTGCGCATAGTTCAATTCTCCTTCCTTTCTGCAACATTTTCTTGTTCATCTCTTTTTCTGCTAATTTGACTCTCTGAACAATGCCTGATTCAGAACTTCAAGTCTCCTATCTCTTCAAATGTTTATTGTGGCTTGCCTCAAGCTCTTTTATTGATTTTTCTTTTCTTTTTATTTTCTATAATACAATATAATACAAATATTGTGGTACACATATTGTGCAGTCATGCTAGTGCGTGGAAGCATGATTGTCCCTATACAGTTTCAACCGACTACCATTGATTGATCCTTCCATGTTTTTCCCATTCAATTTCTGAAATTGAACAACACCTCCCTCTGTCATAGATATTATGAGATATGAACCCAACCAGTGCATTTGGAACTTCCAAGGTGATGCAAAAATTTGTTGTCATAGAGAAAAACTAGGTCTCCCATTTGGAACTTCTTTTGTTTAATATGTCTGTCATGCCATGTCTTTTTGCGTGATTTCTGAACTTGCTAATGAAATTCTACTATGAAGCGGTCTTCCTCCAGTTCCATTAGCTCTGACAGTATTTTCTCTATTGTGCCTGAATATGTGATCTTTATCGGCGCGACAGTGCGCAAACTCGACACAATGAATTCCATGGGCATAACTGCTTTTGACCATATACTAATCAGAATGGTATATGTCATGTCAACTTCTTACATGTAGTCTAATATGCCCATAGTACTACAGGAATCCTCAGGTCCCAATCATCTTGATTCACATTACATATCTTTGTCAACGCATGTTCTAGGATCTTTTAAAACTCTTCTATTGTTCTGTTCGCCTGAGGATGATAAGGTGTGCTATTATGGTGATAAATATGAAATTATTCTATCAAAGAAACAATTGTTTTATTCAAGAAATGTGTTCCCTGATCACTCATAAGGATTCTCAGAAATACAAACCTTGTGACAAAATTTTCAAATAAAAACCATGCAATAGTATTCGAGCTGCAATCTTTGATAGTTTATGCTTCGTCCCATCTACTCAAATAATTTTTCGCAGTGATTATATATCTTTCTCCTTACCTTTTCGTTGGTGGGTTGATCGGTCCAATAAATCTACTTCCCATTTATCAAAATCCTACAACATAGCTTGTGGTATTAAAGGAATCTCTTATCTTCTGGATGGCTTCCCAACTCGCTAAAAGTCATCACAAGTCTGATAGAAATCTTTAGCATCCTTATGAAGGGTGGGCCATCAAATTCCTACACGCAAAATCTTTTGAGTCGTCACTCTCCCTGCATAGTGGCCTCCCACAACTCCTTCATGTGCCTCTGATAGTATCTTAGGCCTCTTGTGCTCCAATACACATCGTCGAAGAATACCATCTGCACCTAATTTATACGAATTCCCCACTATAAGATGATAATATACTGCCTTTACTACTAACTGTTTCTTTTGCGTAGTTGTAAAGTTGGGTAAGGCTATGCATGTGCTCAAGAACTGGACAATATCCGCATAGTAATCATCGATCATTTGTACTACGAACATGTGTGCATATGGTAGACTGACATATAAATTTCCCTCATCTTCCCCTATTAAGATGCGCGAAAAATGATCAGGTCATGTGTTTGATTTCCCTGGTTTCACAATCACTTCAAAATCATATTCCTGAAATAACAACAACCATATGCACAACTTCCCCCTCAACACTAGATTATTGACTAATTATCTCAACACAAAATGATCCATGTACATTTTAAAATGTTATCCCTATTATCGCTCAGTTTGTAGTCTAGGTCAAGCAGCTGGAAGGTAAGGGTCAAACTGGCGTAACAGAAGCTTCCCCACCCATTGTCACCTCGATGGGGAGCTCTTTCTATTCAGGGTGGCTAATCCCAAGGGAGACGTCCCTAGGTAATCTGGGGTGTTGAAAGGAAAAGGGTCAAGGGATTAAGGCTCAAAGGTTAAAGTAGGTTTTCCCCTCACAGATTACCGCCAAGAAGATAGTCAAAGAGAAAGATATACCACAAAATAGGCACATGTTTGCGAGACAAGGCAAGAATAAAACTAAAATGTGCAACCGTGGTCAGTACATAAATTAATGACTATCAACATTTGATATATATGAGCATAGATAGCACTAATTATTGACGAAGTCAATGATTGCAGAAAATGACTATGGCATATAATATTACTTCTCAATAATACTGGAAATCAATCCTTGAATTAACACAACGCATTAAATATCATTTAAATGCTCACATACAAAGGTTGTTGTGTCACTATACTTGTTAGAGGGTGACGTCAGCTTTCTTCTAGGTTAGTTTGGTAGACAATGAGGTGGACGTTTTGCAAAATAGGTCAATGAAATTTATCTACACATCAATCTCTATCATTAGATGACCTAGCCACAACTTTTTATACCAGCCAAGAGCTTAAACTAGGCATGACGTCATCATCAAATTAGGGTTAGTGAGACGTTAGGGTTAGTTAGGGTTTCAATTTTAAGAAGTTTTGAAAGGTTTGTTTGGCACAAGAAACTCAACGTTGGAGATTTTAGACTAGTGCCTTAGGGTATTATGGAGTCAGAGGTGAAGGCTAAGTCTCGGGAGAATATAAATCTAAGGACAGGAGAGTTAGGCTCTATAGTGTTGCAATGGTAGGGCCATAGAGTCAAAACCCTAAGGGGAGGAGGCTCATTCCGGTGTTGCTTAAGCAAGGCCTCATGCTCGTCCCTCTTTCCTTAAAAATCCTTGGCAAAAACGACCAACTTCAAAACATAAATCTAGGGATGAAAATTGTTGCAAAGACAAGTCCCTTCAAACCCTAAAAGTCAAAACCCTAGGTGTAAACTCAATTAGGCCTAGGACGTCTTCTTTCTTCAACTTATGTTCAAAAGCTAACTCAGAAAAAGGAGAACTAGTGTAGCAACAACTAGGCTATATCCTCCTTAATCAATGGCTAAAACAAATTTTCTACCATGGGGACATATAGCAAGGACCTACTTGGTTGCTTGTTACCTAGGGTTTCAATGATTAAGAAAAATAATAACAATGTAACCATAAATGTAAGAGATTTAACTTACAACCATTCATTCAAGAAGTTTTGCATGAGAAATACACTTACAAATCAATGAAAAGCTTATCAAACCCTAGTTGTAAACCTTCCAATGATAGAAAACACCATAAACATGCCAAAGATGATCCTCCACAAGAGTAGCGCCTCACTTCCAAGAGAAAAATACCAAAGACTAAAAATGATTCTCTCACAAGAGAGTGAGTTGTGTTATGAAAAAATGAGAGGCAACGTCCCCTCTTTATATCATCCAAATGACCTTCAATTACAAAATAGGTCATTTAAAACAGCCGACAAGGCTGACTAACAATATTACACTGTTTCTTACATTAAATGCTAAAAATGTCAAAACATGAGCTTAAAAGGAGACGTCAGGCCCCTCTGAGGGAGACGTTGGCCCTTTTTGGGCAAGATCAGCATCTAGGAAGCAGAACGTTGGCCCCTTTGGGGCTTCTCTGGGCTGCCACACGTGCCAAATGACCCCAGTACACTGCCACATGCTCCAGAAAATGTCCAGCTACCTCAGGTGACGTCCTGTCCATCAAAATCCATAATCCCATCTGCAGTGGGTGATCCCCCCTAGGTCGGGCTCTGCCATGGTGTCTTGATGGAACGTCCCTCTGTCTTCTTCATGCAAATGCTTATCACAAAATTTTCTTGCCTCTTCCATCCCAGTAACCATCTGATGGTCTCTTCAGCCCCATGGAGGTCTGAACTAATCATATCCCCATCTGTACCAGTCCATTGGTACCTGTCCGTCAGGTATGGTCCTGCACATCAAAGACTATGCCCTCCATGGGCTCATCAGTCCTCGGGATCATAGAAATGTCAGTCATATTTCATCATTAAAGTTATCAAATACATGCATGAAATCCCTAACAAATCATCTAAGAGCTCAAAGATATTACACAGATCTACTATACAAAGCTGAAGAAACCGATAGAACAACCTATTGGGCTAATACCCAAAAGAGATGGAAAGTTTCCTCAGAAGATCATTCAAGCCATGTTTTTATGAGGTGATGTGGTCTAGGATGTCCAGTCACAGTAAGACCAAGGGCAGGTGTTGTCTGTGGGTGCCTTTGTAGGAGGCGAGTTGTACCCGTTGTGGATGCATTTTTTCCAAGCCCTTTATTGCCTTTATTTTTCTTTTATTGCTTTTCTTTCCTTTTTACTTCAAGGTCTGACCAGAGGACACTACCTTGGCGTGGTGACCTTGGCGTGGTGACCAGAGCTGATAGTGTTTCCCACGGGTATCTTCACAGAAATGATAAGGCTGGATCGTGATGAGGCCCCCTTTCCCTTGGCCATGCAACCAAAGGTCACTACCCTGGCGTGGTGACCAGATAGTGGCAATGTCATCCTACTGGATACCTATGAACATAATGGGCCGGCTAGTGATGAGACCTCCCATCCTCTTGGTTAGGTATTGTTTTATTATTTTTCTTAGGGTCCCTTCAGTTTCTTATCGAGAGGCCTTTTATTACCTTCTCGGGGATCCCCTGGGCGAAGCATCTCTAGGTTTCATTTCTTATGGATTTTATATTTTACCAGCTGCTTTTACCCCCTGGGCCTTTAGCCCCTTCTTCCCACAAGACAAAGTGTAACCCTCAAAAGGTCATCCTAATGGCCGGACTAGGGGAATGGGATAGATGTGCAGGATATAAGATGAAAAATGATAGAATGGTGGGAGCGGACGATGGCTCTGCAAATCCCCCTTGGTGGCTAACCAAAACCCATGAATACAATCTTGCTAAGTCACCCCATCAATTACCCCAACAATGGTCAAGTGGATTAGTGTAAGATCCAAGCAGTCATCAGAAATGAAAGGAACCTAATGCATATATAAGAAGGTTATAACAATCAAACATGACACATACCACGATACCTTGGACCAATTACCTCATGGAGCAAGAGTCCTCTCCAATGCAAGTCCAAGCCGGTGGTGATGGAAGTTGTTGCTGCTAACAGGACAAGTCTGGGGAAGAAGAAGAAGGATGGGCCCTCCAGGGCCATACTTAGGTCAATCCTGCTCTCGGTACTTCATGTCTAGGACTTGTGGGCCTCGAGACATGATCTCCTAGTTATCCCTAGATATCGGGGATAACAATCCCAACAGATAATGCCTAAACCTCTGTAGTTCATGTACCATTTCTAGTCCTTCACTCTATGTAGTAGTGTAATTATGTTCATTGGTTGACAATTTTCTGCTGACAAATGCAATGGGATGATCCAAACCTCCTTCCTCTAGCTGAGCTAGGACTGAGCCTAATTCTATAGATGATGCATCTACATGGACATGGAATTCCTTTTTCCAAACTGGAAATGCTAAAATTGGCACGATAACCAATTTCTACTTTAAAGTATCCAAACTTTGTTGACATTCCTCGTTCCATTGAAACTTGACCTCCTCCTTCAACAACTTTTCCAGTGGGGTTGTGATCTGCGTGTATCCCCTAATAAAATTTCTATAGTACCCCGTGTGACCCAATGTTGCTTAAAATTGTCTCACTAACGTAGGTGGTGGCAAATAAACAATAACAACAATCTTCGCAGGATCAACTAAAAATCTTTGTTTACATACTACATGACCCAACAGGATACCAAATGGTGTGCAGAAAATACACTTCTTCAAGTTCAAGGAAATCTGGAACTGTCTACATCTATCCAACATAAAGTGAAAAGTTTCAATATGGTCCTTCAAAAAACTAAACACTGTCCAATCATCCAAATATACTTCTAGAAATTTATGAATAAATTCTTTAAAAGTTGTGAAAACAAATCGAGAAAATATTGTTGGTGCATTTTTCAATCCAAAATGCATGGTTGTATACTAATAACATCCCCATTTCATCGCAAATTTTGTCTTCTTCCTATCCTCCTACGCAATCTTAATCTGGTGATATCTAGAGAATCCATCAGTAAATGAGTAAGCTTTTTGTCCTCCTGCATTCTCCAAAACTTCATCTGTAAACACGGTAGGAAATGGGTCATGTAAGCAAGCATCATTCAATTTAAGCTTTTTGTCCTCCTGCATTCTCCAAAATTTCATCTGTAAACACGGTAGGAAATGGGTCATGTAAGCAAGCATCATTCAATTTCCACATATCCACACAAATTTTGATTCCACCTATTTTCTTCTTCTGAATCACCATCGGATTGATCTTTTTTGACTCTATGACAGGTTCAATAATCCTGACTTCCAACATTCTATCTATTTCTGCTTTCACTTTTTGCTTATATATTGGGTTCAATCGGTACGGTCTCTACTTCACTATCTTGGCATCCAGCTTCAAAGGGATCCTCATCTTTCCTATCTCCCCAACAATACCTTTCATTTATAAAAAAGTTGTTGGTAAAAGGTCCTAGTATTTGTGTAGTAAATCAACAATCTTCTCAACAATTTCTTCATTCCAATAATCTCCAATGTTTGCAAACTTGGGATTATCCTTCGTACCAATATTCACCTTGCGTGTTTTCAACAACTTTGCATACTCAACAAATTCAAGATCAGGACCTTCTACTGCGCGCTCTCCTTAAGTTTCTGGTATTTGCAACTGCCTCGGGTATTCATCCTCGTGGTCTTATCCAACAACATTATAGCATTCCAAAACCAATTGAACAGTCGCATAATATATGGGTGCACTATATAAGGGTTCTTGCATCATCGAATCTTCTAATTTAAAGATGTTGTTCTTGATAATCTGTAGAGTTGTGTCTACTAAAGGGGCATCATCTTCAAACTTTAAATTTACCTTGAAGTTGAGAGTCAAATATTCCAAGTTAGTTGTTCCTCTACATACTTCCAATTCTAAATACTAGTTCTTCGGGATCACATCCAGAGTGTGTACAAACAAGTGCATCCATTCTTGCTTAGGTACCGAGATCCATGTCGTAGTGCTCTGTGTAAGATGATATGTAGGAAAACTCAACCCAATATAGTTCTATGCAATATATTTAGTTTATGTCTCGAACCTGACCTGTAACATCCTTCTGCATTGCTATCAATTATCGATTCTATCCTTATGCACAACCCACCATCTTGTCAAAATCACTTTTAGCACAATATATAAAGATAGTAGTCTTTGTTGGTGTGGTATCTGCAATTCAAATTCTTCTACAAAAATATCTACATATGTTAGTCCATCATACTTCGTGGGATCACATATCTCAGCTCCAATCCAGCGTAATGAGTAGGTAATACGAGCACATCTCCTTGTGGATACTTCATGTAACCTCTGTTGTAAATGTTCCAGGGCTTCTTCTAAATCCGACACTTAAAATATTATACTTCACCAACTAAGTACACCCTCAGTAGTAGGATTAATGTAGTCATCCATCCATGTAGTCACATTGTAAAGGTTATCGAGTTCTTTTACCCTTGTCGATTCCACATATCGCCTTCCTTTCGTGGGATCCAATGGTGAAAAAAATCTTAAGTATGCTACTTCAAAAATCATTTGTCTCTTTTTCAGATCAATAATGGTCAGGTTATTGAAATCCCAATTAATTCCAAGTAACATTGGATAAGGTTTACTACCATCCACTATCTCAATTATTTCAAAATTTATTGTGTTGCACACTCCATCGATGTTAACATTCACCCCTTTTAGTCTTCCAATCGAAAAAATCTTGTGCTGATTTGCTATCCTCAACTGAATTGGTGACCAGAACAAATTTGGTTTGCCCATAATTTCCCATGTCTGCTTCGGAATGACGTTCACATCAAATCCCAGATCCAAGATGACATTATCAATATCATAGTCTCCTACCTGTGCATTAAGTCAGAATTCCTTATTCGTCATTTTCTTATGTTGTACCTGGTTAACTGCTCGATGTGCACTAGGTGTTTCTTTATCTTGTGAGCATTGGTCGATCATCCCACACAGTGTGTTCAATGTAGTTTCAACATAGTTACCAACTTAAAGAGAACTCTACAAAGTTCCCATTTTGGGGGGGTCAAGTTTTTTACCCTGTTTTTAAAAATGGTGCTACTAGTAGCACCCCCCCTCCCTTTTTAGGTGGTTTTTGATATTTTAAATTTTTTGATATATAAGATTTCCACTTTTTTTTCTTAAATGCTTGTTTTTTCATTTATTTTCAAATTGTTCATTTATTTTTCTCAACGGTGTTTTTTCATCTATTTTCAAACTTTTCTATTTTTTTTTGTTCAATGGTGTTTTTAATCATATTTTCATGCTTCATCTAATGTTTTTTTTTGTTTGCTAGTTTGTCCGTGACTTGCGGGACTATCCTATGGCTAAGAAACCATGACTCAGGAGCATCTAAGCCATCAAAATCACCTGGGGATCGCACCCGTCTTGAGCCACACAACCCTTAACATGGTTGGATTTTTTGTCCCCACAGGTTTCGAACCGGTGACTTTAACATCACAGAGTGCCTTGACAATACACTCCATCACCGACTGTCCTACACCTCAGGGACTCAAAATTTGAAGGAAATGGAGGGTGGGCTTTGATCCACTTATGTGTGCACGGGTCACGATACCATTTAATATGGTATCTCTGGGTGCAACCACACGTTCGACCCTTACCTCAAGGTGTCCCTATGGCTCCAGGTAAAGCCCTCACAAGAAGTGAACCTTTCCTAACGGTGAAAAACTCCTCGCTTTTCACCATTGGATCCAACCCCTTTGGGCATGCTTCATCTAATGTTAAAAATGTTGTACACCATTTATTTTTTTAAATTAAGATTTTTCATATAATTATGTGTCCTTAATTAATTTATGGTTCCATACTTTTTAAATATAGTGGAAAATAACATTTTTAACCTTTACTTCAATACATAAAAAACAATTGTAGTTAAATAAAACTTTTTTAAAATATTAAAAAATATATATATAATTCTTTTTTTTTATCAATTAAAAAGTTAAAAAAAAAAAAAAAATTGAAATTAAAAAAAAAAACATTTTAAAAATAAATTTATATTAAAAAAAACCATT